>WAAB01002232.1:97274-131340 GCA_013389865.1 Piaya cayana
TGTGGGGAGTATATTTCCTCTACTTTTTTTTTTTTTTAAATATATATAACAAGTAAAAATATGATTTAGAAAATTGGCCCTAAGTATCTAAAATCAGAGGAAGTTATGTGATTTTTGAACTCCAAACTTTGTGTTCGTTAACTTAAAAGCTTTAACTTTGCATGCTTTTCTTTTTCTGTCACTAGTGAAGCACACTTTCCCTCTAACATTAGCTCCATTCCAGCACTGTGCCACAAAAGCAAAAACTTTATGGAAAGAACGTAGTGCCTTGATTGTCCCTATATAGTACAAATAAAGAAAACCTGGAACTAGCTAAGCAGCATGTGGGACTATATATGAACTAAATGCAGGTTATAAAGAGATACAGATTGTGNTTTCAAAATTTTTTGTTTCATAAGCAGCCTCATCATTTTTGTGTTGAAAATCAACACCTAACAAATGGATCATGCAAGAAATACCTGCCAGCTGATTCTTATCCCATGATAAGAAATACAATGGTTTAGGTGATTTTTTTTAAAAAAAATCAATAAATTAAACCAGAGGAAAATCCTTACAATCTAAATCTATGGAGATTTAGTGCAAGTTTGTGAATTTGGTTGGAAAGTATTTTTTAAAGCATTTGACCTGATTAAATTTATAAATATCCACAAACCTTTAATATTACTTAAGTCCTTGAAATAAGATTTGTCTTATGGACAAATAAACCTCTCTCCCAAGTACTGGATTTCATTCTTTGTCAAATCAGTGACTTATGCTGAACAAAGTGGATAACAAGGCATGCATTTAATACATAAAAGTCAGAGTCATGAGACACTGGATGTTAATTATAATGTAGCAAAGTTTAAGGGTCAGGATTAGCAGGCTAGGATTACTTGTCAGTAGTAAAAAGACCAAGGAAGAAGAGGTCTATCACAGTAGGGTAATAAAAGAGGGTGCTAAAAGGACATGTGTGGGGAGTATATTTCCTCTACCTTTTTTTTTTAAATATATAACAAGAAAAAATATGATTTAGANTGTGCCACAAAAGCAAAAACTTTATGGAAAGAACGTAGTGCCTTGATTGTCCCTATATAGTACAAATAAAGAAAACCTGGAACTAGCTAAGCAGCATGTGGGACTATATATGAACTAAATGCAGGTTATAAAGAGATACAGATTGTGTAAACTATAGGCCTAAGTGACATATAATTTTCAGATATATTCCATGCCACCCTAGTGGCATTTATCACATGAACTGCTAAAAGTTAGATTTTGCCAGCAAAGAAAAACATTCAGAAGAAAGGTATTTGTCTTGGCTTATCCATAAACCTTCCACTGTTTGTACTCAGGAAGCAAAACTATTTTACATGGGCCTGGTTCTCAAGACTGTCATCAGTTTTATATTCACTCGTTACTCTGCAAAACTTTCCAGTTGACTTCAGTGGATCCTTTTGCTGAATTTTAAGTTTAACTAAGAGTCACTGCTGAAAACTCTTGTGCACATGATTACTGTTAGTAATCAAACTCCTCAAAGTCAATGAAATATTTACTTGAGTTGTTTTAACTTTTCTTTCTAACCTTAAAAAAAGTTATTAACATGAGGTCAAGAGCCTTGGATAATTCATCAAAGAAGGAAAATACATTCTTCAGAAACTTTCAAAGACGAGAGAAAATAAAAAAATTTAAAAAATTAAAAAATCTTTTTTCTCCACTGCCCCCAAAATAAATAAAGGAAATGTAACCAGCTATATTGGCTTCTCAAAACAGCCATCATGGTACCTTGATACACAGGACCAATGACAGAAAAAAAATTAAACATTCCTTGTATGCATGTGATATGCAGAATTTCTGTGATTTGCTACAGTTTTGTCAAACCATTCTCTAAAGTGCACATTTGCTGCTATTCCTACTTCTGACTTTAGTGGTTAGATTCCCACTGGCCAAGTTTCCAAAATAAAGTATTAAACTCCTGCAACAGAAGAAATTGCCCACTATCATAATGCAATATAGTGAGAGATTAAACTAGTCAGCAAATAAAATAATACATTGCTTATTAGTTACAGGACAGATGAAGCCAAGCCCAGGAGGTGGGCAGGATCAGTGCACTCCTGCCAGACACAGTTAAGTTAGCATACAGTGCTAAGAAGGACAACAGCAACTGAAAGTGAAGGTTCACAAATTGGCAAGACACATTCTTTTGTTGCACTGAGTCACTGGTTTTTGAAGGGTGAAATCAAAGTTTTGTTGAAGTCACCAGGAAAAGTCTCTGTGAGCCAAGACTTCACCTTAATAGAAAGTAATTAACCTCACGATTCCTGCCAAGAGTTTTGGTCTGTGTACACCAACCCATTAAACTATGAAACTCACCTATACTACAACAGCAGCTGTTGCGAAAATGTGCAGAGCATGGCAGAAGGGTTGCCCTGATGATGTTTGGACATTGAAGTGTTCGCATGGTTATATAGGAGAGTATCTTCTTTTCCAAGTAAGTATCAATGATAATCAGCAGTGATGTGAAAAGAGGTGATGGAAAGTTACAAGATGGCCAAACAGTTTTAGCAGTAGGCAGTAGGCAAAATTCCCGGCTTCCAGGCAACTTCCAATACCTCTGTGTGCAGCATAGAAAGCAGCCTAACTCAGTGCCCTGGACCTAAGTGTCGGTTCGAAACTTGCATCACAACTAAGTCACTTAAAATGCTTACTGACTATACCCAGACACTCCTAATTTTTAGGTAGTGTCTAAGTTGGAATGACTTCAGGAAAATGTTTAGTTTAGAGCTGCCCACGTTTCAGGGACCCGATTTCACCCCTGCCCCTTACCATTTATGTGCTTGCCTAACTCTGCTCTTCCTGTCCCATTTGACGTGGCAGCAGTGTCTGAAGTAGGAGAAAGGAACAATGGCAAATGACACCTTATTCTTCACTAGCAGGGAAAATAAAAAAAGCTAACTTACCATATTGAACATCGTGTTTATTTCAAGATCATGTTACTCTGTTATGATAGCAGTGTAGCATTTCAGCCTTCATACGCATAAATAAAAGGTCTCCTGCAACTGCATCCACAACATGCATGAACAAATATATCACTGAACACCACTATGCACCATTACTTACTGTCAAAAGTTCTTTATACCGAACCAGACTACGGCAACTAAGATGGGTAAGGAAGTTCATTGTGAGGGCTTTTAACTCACATTAGCCTGGGAAAGACCAAAACCATACTGACTGAAAATAGTACATGTTCTCAAGTTTGAAACAAGATGTCTCCTCTGTCACTGAATGATGTCTTCTAAAGGAGTGTTACAAAGCCTTTATTTGGATGGCTAGGTAGCAGTGGCATTTTGAAAAGACGGTTTGTTTGTTTTTTTTAATTCTAACTTTACAGAAAACATTGACACTTCCTGTCAGGTGAGCATCTGGCCCCAGTGACCCAAGTAAGTGTTGATTACTATAACTGACTGTCTCTGGAACCGAATGCAAATATCATGCATTTCCATCTGCAAGAAAACACCCTTTCTCCATCCTCAGCAGAGACCACCATATCTCCACCAGACCCACATGCCACTGGCATTCATTTAGCTTCCTCGTGTCAGTGTAACTATGCAGTGCTGCATTTCAGTGCAGCTGCATTTCACTGCATCAGACTGCTGTTTCTCTTAGACATACACTTTTCTCAAGAGCACTATGAAATCAGAGCTCCTTTGATACACACTGGATCCCAAACCAGAAGAAAGGACACAGAAACACTAGAGGAAGCATTTCTATCCCACTGAAATCACTTTTCAAAAGTCTAGACAGAAACAGGTCCTGGCCACTTGGAGGAGACTATAAAGTCTGGGGGTTTTTTTCTCCCTCTCCTCTCTTAAATGCTTTAGCACTAGAAAGTAAACATCAACCAAAACTAGCCATAAAGAAAAATAAAACAAAAAAAAATCACCAACTTTAAAAGAAAATCATGCCTGAATTACTAAAATCTACACCAAACACAGACAACACCCCGCTCAACAGTTTTAACCCTGAGGACATGCATGTGTGAAAAGCTCGAAGTACTGCAGCAGAGGTTCTGTCAGTGTTAGTAAGGCAAATAGTATGCTAATATGTATAAGTATAGAGGGAAGATAACTGTTACAGTAAGGGCTTGAGCATGGTTCTGCTTTTGCAATCACAGTGACTTGTGAAAGCACAGTTTTCTTTGGGTCTGGTATAAGGTTAATACAGAATGCTCTCCAAAGTCAGTTATGTTTAAGATGTTATTGAAAGACTCAAGGTCAGCATCAGACCCATGCTATCAACATTATAATGAAACTGTTTAGCTCTTAAAGTTTTCCTTACTTTACAGAAACATCTCACAAATGGTTTTCTCAGGAAAGGATTTGTGAAAATGCATTTATTCTTCTTCAAAAAGTATTTCATGCTACAATTCAGTGATTAGAAGCAATAAAGGTTCACAACAGACTTTTTCTGGTTCAATAACAACAGGTTATGCAGTACATAATCACATGAACATTACTAAAATTTGCCTGATATTAGATACTCAGACTGTATGTTTGCTAACTTGTTGGCTCTGACTGTAAATAGGCTTGACTTCCACTTTAACTACAGTTCATTTACAGTGAGCAATTTCTACTGTTTTAAAACCAGCCTGTACATGCTGTACCTAAAAGCAAATGAAAAACATTTAGAAAAGGGAAGTAGCATGTGTGTATTTCCAGAGAAAAAAAAGCCTTTTCAGCAGAAAATACTGCCTGACAGAAAATACCTCAGTGTAAGCAGCCTGGCAACAGAGAAGAAAAGTTACATAGCACACTGATGCATCTCAAAAAATTCAGCTGATTAATAAAAAGTAAAGTAAGGATCTTATTTTCATTTTGTGTTTACATTAGAGTCAGAGATCTTTTTTGTTGCATGAAAAAATCTAAAAAGAAAAAGTCAAGATGAGCTTTAGCAATAGGTAGATACAGATTTCCATGATTTTGAGATAACCTAAAAAAAATTGTTCTAAGTTGTCTTTTTAAATGCCTTCTATATGATTCTGCAGAAATGGATAGTCCTACTAATATTTGTTGGGGCACTCATGTCAGGCTTACAATATCCCAATTCCACCTGTTTTATAACTTACTGACAGTCCTTTTATCAATAAGAAGAGTGCTACGCCTACCTGAGACTTGATCTGCTCACTTCTTTCTTTGATGTTCCTTGCTCTGCACCAGGGGTCACAGTGCTGGCAGACATGCCATGAAGTACTAATGATTTAAAGCAACAGGTGAAAGTCTTTAAATGAGTCTATTTACTACCACCTTTCAAGGACTCTTTATCAGCCATGCTTGATCATATTCCATGAGTCTTCTCATATGCACTTTCCATTGTGTTGCTGTTTAGTAGCACGGTCATATTTCATGTAAGTTAGCTATTCTGTGAATTTCACGTGCTCACCTTGTAAAGCTGGTCTAGTGTGCATGGTCTGTCTCCCAGGCTTTCATCACTCAGTAAAGGACAGATGCACTTCAGTGTTAAACAAACTAATAATTTAATTTCCTACACTTCCCATGAAAATACTTCTGCCTGTATCTCATCTACTTACGCTTTCTTTACATTTCACCTCTGCTACCTGCTCTTACTTCAAGAGTCTGAAATCTCTCCTATGCCTTAAACAATTTTATGTTTTCAAGGTGATTTTACTTTCCTTCAAATCTTTTTCTTAAAGATCACTACTTTTAGAGTATTTTATTTCACAGGGCTTTGAAAGCTCATCACCCTCTGAAGCATGACATGTCTCTTATCTAGAATTCCAGTCTCTAGAACTAGACATTCTGCACAACCACAAATCAGAAAAAATCCCACTCTTATCTTCAACTGCTTCCCAAGATGTTGCAATTGTGTGACAGATGTAATGATTGTAAACTTAATGAGGGGTGGAGTGTTTAAAAGAGATCAAATTAAAAAATGGCAAAGTCCCCTAACATGAGGAAAAAAATAGCGAGAAATATAAAGTGGTAAGAATGTCATTAGAGGATATCCGTGCATATTTTCCTATTCACTAAAATAAGAAACACAAAACCAACTGTGAGAACATGTACTTCTGATCTCACAGTGTTTTAGTACTGAAAATTTATATGTTTGGCTAGGAAATCAAAATTCTTCCTTCTGCTTTTTGTTCCCTCTTCATTAATCTCATAGCAAAATGAATGTTCTTATCATAAAAAGTAAAGACAGGACAAAACCCCCGCTTTTTAGTATAAATTACTCCAAGATTCAAGGTCAGTCAGGATTTTCTAGCTAGTTGATGTGATATTTACTGTGCATAGAACAGAAGATGTTGATAACAGAAGATGATCTTGATAAATGGCTAGAAAACAGACCATGAATTAGAAGACCTCAGTTCTAATCCAGGCTACACAGCTGTTTAGTCATGTTGACCAGAATACTTCACAACTCAATACCTCCTTTCCTACTACATTGTGCTTCTATTTTGTTGTTCTTTATGTGCTGTAAATATTTCTTTAATCACTCTAGTAGCCTCAAAAAAATAAGATGATGGCATCATTCAAATGTATCCTTGAGTTCATGGTAGCATCCTGTAGCACATCAAGAATTTAACATTTTCAGGTGTTTAAATATATCTAAATTTTGCTTAAATATGCATAATAAAAATAAATATTTTCATAAAATAAATATTTAATATGATTAAACATTTTAAATAATTATAAATAATTAAAAGCTGCAGAAATTAAACATGCAGACTTGGCTTCCATTTGCAGTTTGTTAATTACCAGCATCTATAAATCCTCATGGGTGGTGAAATACTGGAAAGGAGAGAGACTGTTTTCAACAATAGCTGATGTCTGCATCAGCAACAAAAACAGTCTCTGAGCACTGGCATCAAGGAGCATTTGATGTGAACAAAGTGACATCTTGTTTCATTAAAGGTTAATGAGTACATCAGCTCTGTCAGCAATACACTAAGACAGCAGTGTCACTGTTCGTCATACTTGGTGAGTTCAAGGCAGACTGCAAGCATTGCTATTTACAGATTTGTTGGGATTTGTTCTCCCTCCTGGTTCAGTAAGTTTAATGTGACAACTTAGTATTTCCCCATAAGCAACTCTTTATGCTGTTTTTCTGCAGATCCAAAATGCTTTTGTAAACATTGCACTTGTGCTGATTGGAAAACTAGAGGCTTTTGAATATCTTTTCTGAAAATCTAGTTTGTTTAACTAGAAAGAAAAACAGAAAAATGTAATAAAATATCATTAACTCTTGGTTTGTGTTTTCAGTTTTCTGACAAAAACCTTTTCTGGGTTTTTTGGGGGGGTTTAGTTGGGTTTTTTTTTTTAGGAGATACATTACTCACTTAAAGGCTTCCTTTTCAAGCAATTTTTTGTGTGTGTAAAACACTCAGTTTAGATAATTATCCATAACTGCACATTAAAATAAGTGAAAATATATAATACTATCAATAGGTTGAGAAAGAAGCAGCAGCAGTGAAATGCTGTTTTATCAAAGTTCAGTTCTCTGCATAAATTCTCTTGCTAGATCCAGTGTCACTAGGCAGTGGTCAAAGACATTACAGCTGGTTTCTGAATTGCTAGAGTTCTCTGTTCGTATCTCAGGAAACTCTTGTGTGGCTGAGCAAGCACCTGATTCCAGGATAGGTTAAATATGGATTGGCTGTATGAGTAAGGATCTGGGATTTGGACCTTTGGCGCAATAGCACTTGCCACATTTAGTCATCCAAGCTCATAGCAAACAGCAGCTCATTTCTTGCTGGATGAAGAGTTCAAAGACTGAGTTTCTGTAGGACTGAGGAGAAGAATATTAAAAGGGTGTGGAGGCATAGGAGGTGGGCAACCAAGCAAGAACAGAGGATATCTGAATCAGAATAAATAAAATATCAGATATTCAGAAATGTTTTAGGAGACAGAATCATAAAGTGTTTTGCAGGACAAGTTTCACCTGATGAGCTGGTCTAGACTAGAGCACATACTGGGCATCCAGAAAATCCAGAACTCCTGGATTTTTTGCACTAATTTGAAAAGTAAATTTGCCATGATATGAAACTCTCGGTGAACAAGCTCATTACTTGTTTCTGTGAATCTCCTTTCATCAGAAGATCTGAAAACATGTGACAAAGAAGGCCTTGAGCATTACCTGATTTATGAGTTGAAGAACAGAGAAGGGATGCACATTGCCTGAGGTCAATAGACCAATGGTGAAGACAGGTGTCCCTTGGTTGTGCATGTTCAGGCACACCTCAAGTAGAATCATATAACTTTTATTTTGATGTAATTTTTTTTCTACTACGGACTTTATAGTGGCCTAAGCTACTTTTATTTTTACCTGACAGACATGAATCAACATGCCTGGTTTTGCAGAAAATAGCGTGTCTTCAGATATCTAAAGGTGTGTTCAATTAAGCATCCAAATGTTAAGATAGATTAAGTTATCTATGTCTTTGAGTTAACAAAGGGAGTTGAAGAACCAAGTTCAGCCACAGAAGCTCTCGTCTAGTTTGAATGCAGAAACACCTGCCGATTTCTGAGTTTACTACAGTTGAGTTTACTATAGTCGTCCGGAGAAATACCATTTGCTCTCACTTAAAAATCATATAATCTCTGTGCACTCAGAATTTGGTTACCTTTAAACACATTCTAGGAAATTATGTAGCCTTCACTGTTGCATTCAGCTATCCTAAATAACTCTACTCCATAATAAACAATATCTATAATTTACAAGACATTTCAAAAAGATCAACCTGATTCATGTACCGAAAAATCAAATTTCATGGAGTGTCTTTTCTCATTTTATCAGAACCTGTTTTATTATTCCAGACAAATCCATTCAGTGCTAATGACTGAGAATAAAACAAAAAAAAAGAAGAAAGGGGTTCCCTGTGCAAAATACTAGCAACAAAGAATGATTCATTTGATATTGGGATAGAACTGCAGTTGGAAGTTGTATAGCCAAATAAATGAGGTGCTAAAAGTACTGAATCCCAATAATGTCTCTAAGATGTCAAATTATCCAACAGACTCCCTCATCAACATGAGTGGTTCTTCTCATGGCTTCACTTCAACAACGCAGGTTTTAGAATCTTAAAATTGTAGGAGACAGCCATTGAAGCGAGTTAAGAACAGTAAGTAGTACTTGAGTTTTAAGTCTACTTACAGATTCTTCTTTCTGGCTGTACCAAAGTCTTGACCTGCCCACACCCTCAGCAACCCAAGTATAAAAATGCTAACTTTAGGATGACTCCTCTGAACTCCAGTGAAGCAGGTGGCCCTTCTCTCTGAGTTAGGTCTTAATCCCTATGATTGTCAGGCCTAGATATCTAGGTCACTTCCTGAGATAAATGTGATGGTTCATCACAGCTTTTCTAAATATATTTTATGTTTATACCTTTATCTACTCTTTTCTGGATGATTTTGTTTAACTTTTTGTTCATTGTAGTTTTGGGTACTGCTTCAGTGAAACATTTCATCAAATGTTTAATTTTCAGCCTTCAAGTAACCTGCACGTGTTCTACAATGCAGGGCTTCCGCAAAACATAGTCTTTTCCCACCTTATCTGCAAAGAGGATTTAAGCATGCATACTTCGTGCTGACCTGAAAAACCTGTGCTAGTGACAGAAGCAGAACCATTGGTAGCAGTCAGCTTCCCAATAGTGCTGTGTCACTGGGACTCACACCTGAGAGAAAAGTTCTTGAGTATCGATGACAATTGAATTTCTGTGCCATCTGCTAAGAACTTCAGTAGTAGTTTTGAAACACAATAGAAAATAAAAAGGAGAAAAGTAAGGTTTACTTTCTGTCAGAGGAATCTTTAGTATTATGTGACATCTCCGAAAATTTAGGATTCTGCCAGACATGTACAAGAACAACATTCTGAAAGCAACAGCACACAAAAAGTACCTGTTTTGACATGCAATATAAAGCAGCGCTTTTATTTTAATAAAGAACATCCACTATTAATTAGGTTTGAGTTGAAAGCAATATCCAGCTCTATGGGGATTAGAGCAAAGTTTGTGAGCATGCACTTACACCAAGGGTGATTTTACTGAGTTTTCTGTGAGTTAAAATTAATGAGAGGAGAAAAAGAGCCAATTGAACATGAATGGAAACTATATTATTTAATTAGTCAAAGCCACAGTTAGATGTATAATCAGTTTCAGAACCTAAAACTTATGGCTTCCAGTGGCTAATTAGAACACTACTTGGGATGATAATGATTATGTGTGTTCTCAAATGAAAGTAAGAATTCCGGATTACTACTTTGATCAATTAGGGTACAGCATCACAGTCTCATATGTGCATATCTAAATGGGCTGGTTCACATGAGTAAGATTAGTCATGTGCATACGTGATGGCCACAACGTTCATAAGCACAGCAGACAACATTAGGACTGAAAGCATAAGTCTGCATGTATAGCTTAAGAGGGACTCTCAGGATGGGAATTGTTACAAATAAAATTATTTGTCAACCAAGACAGTGTTGCCAAACACTGGGTTATATAAGTTTGCAAAGTTGATGATCTAATGTCCATGATAGATAATGCTACACATTTTATTTATAGGTTTGTGTAGCATGCTGAAAACCATCTGCTATTAGCAAATAAGTATAGTTGCTATGTAAAAGGAGATACACAAGCTACAGAAACCTTTATGTCAAATATTTTGACTATATTTATGGAGTGAAAAAGCTATAGTTTAAAAATTAAATTGATTCACAGATAATGCAAGAATTCCATGCAACTACAAGGTAAAAGTATACTACATAAACCATGCATGTAGCACACACAACATCAAAACATCCACTAAAATCCATGTACAATGTATCTACTTTCTGGTCTAGTAACTGTTCATTTTCCACACATTAAGGGCATGGAGTCTTTTTTTTTTAAATATGAAAATTGATTTGAATTATATAACTTAAGATTTTGGTTTCCAAACCAATCAACAATTAAACAGTTACATTCTTAACCTGTCTGCTGGCTCCATTTCAGATTTCAGGTGTCAGAAAGATAATAGCACAATGCAATGGCTGTGTTAAAGATTATCAGACTCTCCTACATCCATGTTATCTAGACATCACTAGCCTACATACACCCCTAATATAATGATTAACTGCGTATTACGATATTTCTTCTGCCTTCCTAGCAATAAGTGAACCAGTCTTCATTAGCAGTCTTCATCCTCTTAATTCTTTACCCTCAATTTGAACAGTTACAATTATATCCCATATCCCCATGAAGACTACAAAATAAAGTCAAATGATGTCTAAAGTCCAGCTTTTGCATCCCTAGATAGTATACTACAAAGGGCCAAAAATAAAGAATCCCTGTTTTAATTGCCTATTTAAAATGGCAATTTTAAAAAGCCTGTTTTAATTGCCTATTTAAAATGACAGCACAAGGAAGATAAATTTTGTAGTTATCCCATCAAGATAACAATAAAATACTTGGATTTATAGCCTGGATTTATCTTTGTTGCAGATCACACTGCATTCACGAAGCAGGTCAGAGTGTTTTAAATACACAACACAAAATAAAGGCTGAACAGTAAGATTGAGTGTGTAGTGGCTGTGCATGTGCAAGCTCTATATATCCCTCTCACATGGCTGAATCCTGAATAAAAACAAAAACACACACAATGAAAATACAAGAACCCACAAAGCCAACATGATAGCCCATAGAAATACACAGCTGGTATTAGAAAACCATCACATCCTGCTTCTAGATCTGGTTGCAACTTTGAATGCTGAATTATATATGGAGATGAAAGAAGTTTTACTAATACTACTTTTCCTTGTGAATCCTTTCACAGTTTATGAGAAGGAATACTACAATTTTAATTCTCTTTGAAAGGCTGCTGGAATATCATGATTGTAAATAGAGCTCAATGAAGCCAATCACAGCCTGAAATGGTCATTTTTCTTGTAGGGGTGTTTGAAGAGAACTCACAATTGGCCAGACTCAGTAACCTCAGGAACCACAGTTTCTGCAGCATGAATTTGCTTAGGTTTCATCTCAAGAATAGTAAGCAAGGAAATTTTTATCTCACAGACTCGCTGAATATTCTTTTAGGAACTGTCAAGAGGAGAATTAAAGGCCAAGTTCTGATTTGTTCCTTATCTTACAGACTATTGTTGACTTCTGTTTTTTTTCCACAATGGTTCTATCTGTCTGTCCATATTGCCTACCTCCTGTCATAAGTTTTCACTATGATGTTCTCTGGGACAGGATCATCTTGCCTGCACAGAGGTTAGCACAACTGAGACATGGCCCATGATGAAGGGTCCAAGTCCTGAATATCATAAGAGAGAGTCAAAAAACTTGTGGATGCTCTTCCTTTGCCACTGGCTGGCTGTGCATGATCAGGCAAGTCCCTTCAGTAGTTCTGAAAACAGAGTAAATGCCACCATTTTAGAGTAATGGCAACTACTTTTTTTTGACACACTGCATGTTAGACCTGTGAAGTAGCCAGAAATCAATTCTTACTGAAAGAAAGACTTTTCTTGTTCTGTGGATTCCAAGTAAAATAAATGTTGACCAGAGGACAAAAAGACAGATTTAGACAAGATGGATATCTCTAAATAAGCAAGGCTTCATGAAATCTCGTCTAGACTGCTTCAGGAAATAATCAAAATGGTCTTTGAACCACAGGAAATAAACTTTGAGAGCACACAGAGAACAGAGTTAAAAAGAAAATAAGAAGAAGGAATCACAGAATTAATTATTGATGAAATCACAAACTGCTCAAGTCCTGGAAAGGTTCTGGAGCAAATGATTAAGCAAAGAATTTTCAACTACTAAAATAAAACAATGATAAAAAGAGCAACAAAAAAGCCATAGTAAGTCAGTCCAATTTCTTTCTGTGATGGTTTAGTAGGTAACAGGATAGTGGTAGATATATTTCAGCTTGCATAAGTCTTTTAACATATCACACACAACTTATCAAAAAAAAAATAAAAGGACTACTTAAAATGTAAACACCGTAGAGTATAGTCACAACTGACTGAAGAACATCTATCCATGATTTACCATCAAAACATTTACTACAGAACAGGTTTCTGAAGTATCCTTGAAGTATTCATCCTGGAAATAATTATTATTTAAGGAATAATTTGAACAATGGAGTAAGACAAGGAAGGAGGTACTGCAAGCATAGATTGAGGACCTAACCCTATCCTCCAGGGCTCTTGACTAGTATAGAAATAGTGCAATATAATAAGGTGATAAACCACTCCAGAACAATCAATACACCCAAAAGCAGAAAATTACTTCATTAAAAAGGACTTTGAAGTGTTACACTGAGGAATTAAAAAAAAACCAAAAAAAAAACCAGATCACACATGCTCACAGAAAAACAGCTAGTGAGGCTGTAATACAGTAGAAGAGATTAGACTTAATTGGGAGCATGCAGTATGACAGTTCAAAACCAAAACAAAACATCTTATTTGGGTCTTGAAAAGAGTTCTGCAGCACACAGATATTGATAGTGAGACCTCAACTTGTGTATTACATTAAAAGTACCTCAATTTTTTGACATATATTCATGAACAGAGACTCCTTTTAGAGCATCTTGATCACTTGCTTTTGTCTGGGAGCCAGCCCAGTACCTGGTAGCTGGTGGGCTGTAGGTGCTGTTGCATCAAGAGGGTCATAAATAGCCACCATGGTCACTTAACCTGTGCTTCAGTGAGAAAAAAGGAGAAAATTTCTCCTTTTCTCACTTAACCTGTGCTTCAGTGAGAAAATTTCAGTGGGAAATCTTTGTCATTTATTTAGGAACTGGGAATTGTAAGTTCCATCACTTAAACATTAATGAAAACTAAATTCTGGTCCCAAAACCACACCTGAGCAGAGGTTCTCCTAGTCTCTAAATCTTAGCTATGGACATCTTCAATGCCACTGCTAACAACAAAGAAAAAGCCTCCTCTGGTAAAGTCATTGCTCATTACTGTTCACAGTACAACTGCATGTTCAGTGTCACATCATGGTGATGTGAAATTTGGTCAAGTAATTTAAAAGCAGGTTTTTTTAAAAAAAAAAAAAGCTGCAATAAGCTGTCTTTCTACAACATGGACAGTATAGAAATTTCCCATGAACACTGCCTCTCCAGCCTTAGCAAGAGGGAATTTGGGGCTCAGCGATGTTTCTAAACCAATGCAAGTTAGGCTAGTAATAACATGACAAGATGAACAAGTGCTGTCCCAACTACAGATCTTGATATTGCTGCTAAGCTGAGCCATCAGAATAACACATCACTGGTTTTCATCGTGAAGGCATCCACCATGAGAGCTGGAAGGGCAGGAAATGCTGCATACTTCCCTCCTCACATTAATTTCTTCTCCTCCTCAGAGACTGCTCTTACATTACAGTATCACCAACTTAGCAGGCAAGCAGTTTTTCAAAAGTGGAAGAGGAATACAATGGCATCCTTTTCCCTAATGGCAATTTTAAGCAACTCTGTTAATGGCAATGGCAAATAGGCAGGAAAGTTAACTTGGAGATACTGTACATGTAGTGCTAACAGTCTGTTCGCCCTCCCACGTAGGTTCAGAGCTGTACACACAGAATACAAAATACCTCCAACATTCCACAGTCAAGAAGGTGCGACATCAGCGAGACTGTTGGGCAGGAAAGGGAAGACTAAAGAAAGATAATCAAGAAGCCTAGCAGGGTATATACAAAGAATACTTTTCTGCAACAATTGAATTCACTCAAGTAAAGGCCCACTTGACTCTGAGGGGGAAAAAACACCTAAAAACCTCACAAAGTAAACTTCCTATACAATTAGGCTTAGTTTTCTCTGTTTGGGACATGCAGTCTGTTCTCACAACATCTTTCAAACCTTGTTTACAATGAAGACGGGTTATGATGGAGCAACTGAGATAAAAGCTGGTGACAGACAAGGCCCAGAAAAGACTTTTATAAGTTAAATCAATTTCATCTAGGAAATCAGTGAAGAATCACTCTACAAAATTATTCAAACCATATGTATTTTTTCAAACCTTTTTGAACGTTTAGGAATAAAGGGAATAATATTGAACACTTATACAACTAAACTGAAATTCTATTCAGAAGATGCAGGATTACTCAAAAAATATTTCTTTTGCTATTTAGCAAATAATTTACTGAATTTTCTTCTCAGATATGCATTGCCATATGGCAGGAGAAAAGCCAAGACAACAGGCTGACTAGAGATTTGAACACAGTGCTGCTTGTGAGGCCACATGTGAGAAACATAAGTTAAGCTATGCTTTGGTTTTGGCATCTAACAAACTTGTCTGGGTGAACATACCTGCCAAAAATTACATAAGCAACAAGATATCTTGTGTCTGTGCCAACACATTGCCCTTCAAACATGGAAACAACTTATCCCATGTGTCTGGCCTTCACTGATATATTGAAAGCCAAAATATATCTGTCACAAATTAATTTGAGTTTTTGCTTTTCATGAAGGGACCACTCTGCTGACTTGGTGGGATTTGGAGCAACTAAAATAACACGAGAGGCCAAGAGAACTGGGTTTGTTCCCTCTCAAGAAGAGAAGGTGAAAGGAAATCTTATGGCTTTCTTCATCTGTATAACAGGTGCTCTTAAAGACAACAGAACTAAACTTGTAGAAGTACACAGTGAAAGGAAAGAGGCAATAGACACTGGCTGCAGCCAAGTAAATTACAGTTAGATGTTAAGATATATGTTTTCACCATGTGAGTAGTCACAGACTGGAACCCAGGGAGACTGAGGAGTTTCCATCCTTGGGGGAGTTAAAAAATTGACTGAACACAGATCTGAGTAACCCAAGTTATCTTTGCAGAATGATCTAACTTCCCAGTTGGATCTGCTCTAGGCATGACTGTTGGACCAGGTAGCTTCCAGAGAGAAGCTCCTTCCAGATTGTTATTTCCTGAATCTCAGAGAGATTCTTAGAGAAGTGTCACCCCAGAAATAGGGTCTGATTTTAACAACAGGAATAACAAATAAAGGGTTAACTTGCAGATGTTTCTCTCTGGGCTCCATATGACAGTGGGGTATTAAGAAAATTTGCCCCAGAATTGTTGTGTATGCTGTCAATGTGCAAAAAACATTCTTAATTTTATAGCCTAATGGAGGTTATTCCTTCATAGGATGCTGGTTCAGACGAGGAAACATTTTACAGGAATAGGAACATACAGGTCCTGGGTTTTTCCCTTGTACTGATATCCTGGAGACACCCTCTTTATGCTTGCACCGGAATAGAATAATTTTGAGTTGGGAATTGTTTCTTTCTGTTTGTTTGCTTTTGTTTCTAGCATCCCTAAAAGCTTCCTAGTGTTAGAACCAACAACAAACAAATAGAAAACCCAAATAGAATCCGAGCTTCGTGTTACATTTGCATCCAGCGTCTGCAAACTGATCTTGACAAAACAGGGCATTTATTTAGAATTAGTTTGGATTCTAAACAAACAAGTGAAGAGTGGTCTTAAAGCACATACAAACACATTAAGTATTCACTGAACTGGACTTAGAGATCATGCTTTAATTCTCTGCACGAATACCATAAATCACTTTAGTCAAGACATTTTGGTTTTCTCTGCCTCATTTCTCTCCCATAACAAGGAAATTGATATCAGCTTTCTGCCACTCTTTTCCTTTCTAAATACACAGGTTCCGACAGGAAAGGATCTCTGTCCTATTGCAGTGAACTACAATGCAGTCAAGTTACAAAAAACCCGAAAGTGTGATTATCACATGATGAACAGAAACAAAGAGAAAGAAAAAGTACTCCTCTGCAACTGTATTCTTTATTTACTTACCTGAAAAGCTGGCAACTCCTGGATGGCTAAGACTTTTCTTGCATCCTTATGCAGTATGATCTGTCTGTTAGTTGTGCTGTCCAGACTGTGTCCATGAGTATGAAATAAAGGTCTACTCCCTTTAGGGTAGTTTCTTTTACAAGAATCAACAAATCCTACCTTTCACTGAGATCCAGATTTAGAAACACAATCACAGAGGATCTGTGTGAAGAACCTTATAGAAACTAAGCTTCTGGTACTGACAAAAGAAGCCTCAAACAAGGACAGGGCATGGTCTCATGTGGAGCTACATCGTCAATTAGTTTTGTCACCGTTTGCACAGATCTGCGGAACTGACTTGGATTATTATGCCTTAAGGCACCATGTGCAGATAACACTTTGCAGAGTGTAAATGTAAGCACTTAAATAAATGTGAAAGGCAGAGTATGCACATTATGGAAAGGACATTTTGTCAATGCTGGTTTGGTTTCCAGCATTGTTCTTGAGAACATTCGCACTTAAGTCTTCAGGTGAAGAGGTTCCCCCATCTCCGCTCAAAGAAAGCCTTCTCCTTGCCTTTGTCTGCACTTTCCCAGACATTTTATAATCCAAGTTCTAATATGTATTATCTGGAAGCAATGGCAACAGAAATGGCCTGCCTGCCAATGTGCCCTGACTAACATAAAAGAACAAATCCTCTGTTGTTGCCTAAGCACCCTATGTCAATACAATAAAATCACTGTCTTCTGTACTCAATGTTACATTTGTTTATGATTACAATGTTTATTTCTTGCTGAGAGACTATAACTGCGCATGCGCTTTCCTCTGTTAAAAACATTTTTCCACCCCCAGCCGTTAATCCTTTTCCCACCCCACCCGCACTTTTCATTGTGTAGCAGAGGAGGAAAATTCTTTTGTGAATATGTAAAATAATATCACGTTTCTTTTTTTAAGCATATTAATAATAGGTTACAATGGCAAGCCTGCAGTGACAACATCTAAAACCAAAATGTATTTAAGCACTTGGGCTTTTTAACTTAATATAGAGCAAATTAAAGCTGTGTTGGTTTTGGTGTTTTGTTTTGGTTTTTTTTTTGTTGAGATGGTACTGAAAGCTCTACAAAGACCAGGAAGCTTAGGTTTCATTCTGTTTTCTTCTACTTGCCCTATAATTCTATAGCAAGTCTTGTTCTGCTTGTGCCTTCCAAGCCAAAACAAAAAATACCATGTGGTATTTATTCCAGAGCATTCCAAAGCACAAGGATGGATCAGTTCAAGCACTGTATTGGTTTAGATTAAGATGTTCACGTCCAAAATTTGCAGTGTGCTCTCTAGTGCAATCAACTGCTCAACAAAGGATGCAGGATGCAGTACTGTCAACATCTGTAACAGAAAAAATCTACCCTCCATTAGTCTCCAGCCAGAAGAATAATTAAAAGTGTTCTGCAGTTTCCCCTGGGAGTGATAAGTCTTGCCTCCCTGGAGTGGTTTTTGATAAAAGTCTGACTGGGGTCAGGATGAATGAAGATAGGCTCCACCCACTCTCACAACACGCACTTTGTGAAATGTGCAATAGACCAATACAGCTTACAATATATCCAAAATAAGTATTTAGATAGTTAACTAATTATGCTGAAAGGTTCCGCTATCTTTATTATAGCAAAAAGAAATGCACATATCACCTAATGTTATATTTCTGAGGAAACTTCCTCCAACTGGGGCACTGGGAAATTATCCTCAGTTTGCAAACTTGAGTAAAGAGGAAGAAGGAAAGGCAGTTAAGTATAGTATTTAAAAAAAATAATAATGCAACAAAAAGAAACCCCCCAAAAAACAAATGGACATTAATTGTTCGCTGATGCTACAAAGATTTCTAACAGGTCAAATGCAGCTGCATATAAAAGGACGGGCATACTGCAGCCTTGAGGGATCTTTTAATAAAGATTACATCTTTACTAGAAAAGAATTCATTTCATCATTTCCTGTCAAAGATGCCCATGCAATAGCAATGCAACTTAAATAATCATAGCTAAATATTGACTATCTGTGGAAGAGCTTTCTTCCGTGAACCCTGCATACAATATACTTATGTAAGACAAGACTGCATCACATCAACTGTCAGACACAAGTCTTTAGGCAGAAGCAGGATAAAATCATGAATTTTTGTTTGCCTTGGCTTTTCCCACCTCCATTTACAAGAAAAAGTTGAATTGCAGTCTAAAAGGAAGACACTACTCTGTGAATAACTTTCTTGGGTACAGGTAAGAAAATGCTCAGCAGCTACATTTTTATTTCTCCTGCCTGGCACTTGGAGAAAATTTATTAACTAACAACACAGGGCAGGTAGAAACAAAATACAACACAAACAGAAAAGAATGACTCAAACAACTCAGAGGCTTTGTGAGTAATAAAACATCCAATGTTTTCTCCTGGAAATGCTGAACTCCTTATTGGCTAAAGAACTGTGACTTGTGCAGACATCATTATTAATTCACACCACTTTGTCTGATGTTTTTGTATTGATCAGGCAGTTAAATTTACACCTAGAGATATATGAACCTGGAGAGATATGAAGGGATATGAATCTAGACTTGTAATAGGTTGGAGTACATAACCTTATCACACTAGAAAACAAAAAAAGAAGCACAACACACTAAACATGGTTCTTTAAATTCCTAGTCCAAAAAAATGGGATCTATACTTGATGTTGTCTCATTCCTATATCTTAATTCTTCAGCCTGGTGTTCTTGTTTTCAGATGTTGTTGCCTTTCTTATTGTCTGTTGTTCTTATTTTCAAAATTATCTTTAAAATCAATATCTCTCCAAGATTGATTTTCATTATTTATTTTTCATAGACTTTCTTCTACACTGCCATTTATTTATGATTTCATGAGCAGTCTTGAGTCCTGCCCTTTATCTGGATTTCTCCTTGTGCAGGATCACAATTTCCTTATTGGATCATTCCGCCTTGTGTCATTTATTTTTCATGATGAGGCAAACTAACATTCAAAAATTTAACTAGTTTTGAGTTAGTCAAATTTCATCTTCTGTTTGCATTTCTAGGTGTTGTGTGGTTTTATGTGTTGTTTTTTTTTTCCCATTCAATATACTATGGGACTCCACTGTCATGCAAATAATTTAAATAACTGTAATCTAATAACTGAAGAAACTTTCCTATAAAGGAAACTGTGTTGGAGCTACATGCAGGATTACCACCTGGATTTGTTCTGTTGCAGAGGCTTGGAGGTTACATGACAGTCAAAGAGCATGAATGTTAGCCTATAAAGTTTTCCAGGTCAGTGCTGGACATAGTTAACTATAAGGAAGTTATATTCTAACACACTGCCTTGAACCATCAGATATTTGGACAATAGTCCCTTTTGTTAGAATTGTAGCTGGTTAGAAGAGTTAAAAGAACATGATTTTGTAGCTATGAATGAAAGGCAGGGAAAAGAACAAACTATGCAATCTTGCTTTACACCTTAGAGAGCTGAAATGGAATTAGCCAGTCAGCAGAACAGTAAACAAAGTCATCAAACATACACAAAGACCAGAGATAGGGGTAACAGGCAATGTTAATTCAAGCTTCAAGTCACACCACATAAGCAGAGAAATGGGTCAGCGGCATTTGTGGTCAATTTATTCATTAAATGAACCGTCCATAAATGATGGATATAAGTGTAAAAGATGGGTACAAATAATTGAAGATTAAAAGTATAGCTTTGGTTTGAACAGAATAGAGATTGCCTTCCTCTATTGAACTTCCATTCATTCATACAACTGTATTTGATTTCACCATTAAACAGCTAAGAACAGGATGAGATCTATTGATCATATTTCCCAAAACATAGCGGTTTATCAAGTATGTGCAGGACATCAAAGATGTGGACAGAAGAATACATACATACATACATATATATATATATATATGGATTGTTCTCATATGAAAACATAGAATAATTAGCTTGAAAAGCTAGAGGAAAAAAGGGCCCTTTAATTTTCCAACATGATCTAAGAGGCACCTTAATTAGACTACACTCTGGGGCATGTAGCTGCAGGCCATTTACAAAATCATTGATTCAGGAGTTTTGTTACAAAAGAAACAGCATGGTAACCAAAAATAATTAGTTTATGGACTTAATTCTAAGTTTTCCAACCTCTTTACTGTGGGAAAAAAAACATATGGAAATGCATATAAACATGAATAAAAGGCATTAACCGTGAATATGAGACTCCTCACCTTGCCTTTTTGTGTGGGTAATATACAATTTCTGGTTTAACATTTGGGAAGACTCAGATCGTTTCCACGTATGAGTCACATAGATCATTCACTGTTGGGAGGATTTGAGGATGCTCTTAAGATGGAAATTTCCTGGCACTTAGTAAGAGTACTTGTCTTAGTTTATCCCACTCTAGCCAGGAACTGAGATAAACACCTCAAGATACAAAGTGTCTAATGTTGTTAATAACAGCTTGTAGGATCTCAAACCACAAAGGAATTGTCTGATTTTTCCTGACATCACCAAGCAGGGAGAAAACAAACCAACAAACCAAAAACATTTGAAACTTGATATTAAAATATCTCACATAATGCAGTAGTCACTTGTCTGTTTATCTTCCTGTTGTAACAAATGTAGAACTGTTTTGAGGTTTTAATGTTCAAAAATTTTAATTTTTAACACAGTAAATAATTACAAAATAATATAAAAAATCAAACAACAACATTAAAAATTGAGAGTAACTAGCAGTTCCAGAGCCACAAATTTAATATTTACACTCAGTCTGTTCCTCAAACACTCCCATATTTGATGTATCTTTTGGAATTAATCAAGCTGATCAATAAATACTTTCTGATGTTGAAGCAATTGATTATTTTCTACACATGAACATGTTGTTGCTACATAGTTCCTGCCAACATTTTACAAGGTATAATATATACTAAAACAAAATAAAAATCAGAATTTGCAGTATTGTTAGTTTATTAAGAATCATTTTCTGAAGTTTAGAGAACTAATCTATTGCAATGATTTCCATAAACTTGCCCTGCACACAACAAAAAGGAGAAATCATTGGAGACTAAATGAAGGAAGGGCCAAGTTATACTCTCATTGACTTTACTGTAAATCAGTCCTCTGACTTAAGGATGACTGTTTCAGATTTGTACTCCATGCAGCTGAGTATATAGGAATGATAACATACAGAAGGTAAGAAAATATTACCTAAAGGATTTGCTCTTAATTTGAAAGCACATGGAATGTAGGACATGCAGGTATGCCTAGCTTAGAATTAAATACACCTTTCACTAACACACTCATCATATTTCTTCAGGTACCAAAAGAAGAGAAGTTGAGAGACGACCAATCCAGCTGTTATGAACATAATTATGGAATAGTTCACTCTGTGAGTTCAAAAGCCTTGGATTAAATTTCAAAAGGTTGGTACTGAAACTGTTCTCAATTTATATTCATGATTGGGATGGAAAAAATGGAAGTTTGGCTTTCACTTGCCAACCTCTCAGTGCTTCACTAGTGCAACACGTAACCTCAGTCTACACTTAAGAAAACGTTGGAGCTTCTACATGAGTACTAAATAGGAGGGGGGGAAGTAATTGCTTACTTAACTTCACTGATATTATCAGCAAATTTCAGAGGATAAACTGAGCCTCAATTTCAACTATCTTCCACCCAGCTGAAAAATAAACCAAACTCTTGTTATTGTTTAAATGGCCTTTTATACAGAATAGGTTACATACAATTCCTGAGTCTGCATGAGCCAAAACAGGTGTTCCTGGTAAAACACAGGAGAGCTCCTACCATCAGCAATTCAAGTGCAGATGTAAACAATCAAATAACATTTGATCAATCTATTCTCAAGTCATTAATACTTTTCTGAATTAGGACTTTGTTTCTTATATAATTGAATGGCACTCTTCAGCATAAGCAGGCCCAATATCAGCTTTCACATCTTAGAAACTCTAAGCTTACATATTTTAGCAGGCTGGATGAAGCAATCAAACACATTGAGCCTGTTTCAGTTAAATATTTGCCTAGTAATTTTATTTCCCCATATTGCAAAAACAGGTTTGCTTTGCAAAAATTTAATTGCTGCACAGTTGCCCACAAAACTACACCCACCATCCTCTATCCCACATTCCCACTCTTTTTAATATCTGTCATATTTCATCTTTTAAGGCAGTCCTAATGAAAGCATATTGGAACACCACAGAACCAGGCTCGTAAGAATGTGGTCTTGAAATAAAATGTGGAACAGAAGGAGCATTGTATTACAGCCTCTGTTAATGTTTTAATGGTTGAGAGATTTCCAACATGTTGACACTGTCAGGACAAACCAATTTAAGAAATTATTAACACTAATCAAACATTTTTATGGTGGCAGTCAAAACTTCCTTAGCAGTTAAGGTTTATTCTGTTGAAGTTTGACAAAGATGTTACTGTTTGATGGAAACCATGTTTTAAACTGCAGCCTTCTTCAAATGAAAACCTTGCCCTGCATTGAGAAGAAATGGTTAAGCAACACGTCTTGAAGTACATAAAGAAACAGTGAAAGCAGGGCTACAGCCTCCATCAGCAATGCAAGAGCTGATGAATGGTAGTGAGATGTAAATTGATTACAGCATATATAATATGTCTGTTTTTATTTAGGAAAGGCTATTATCAGGAAAAGATAAAGCTCAGACGTTCAAGGGGAAGAGAGCTAAATCAATATACAAATAAAATTTTTATACAAATAAAATCTAGGAATTTCAGGTACTTGAAAATAGGGATAGAGAGGAAGATAAAGAATGCTGCCAGTTTTTGTGTATTAAAGGTATTTTAAAACATCTTTTGAATGAAAAGACAACTAACAATGACAATGCTAGACGCTGACACATTCTCCCTCCAACTTCTCTAGCCCTGTCAGTTTGTTGAAATCCAGCACAGCAGAAGCTAAGGAGGCGTATGGATTAACAATACAATGTTTCTAAGGTCTTTCTTGGCCTCCCCTGGGGCACCCAGAGGCTATACATCATCAATCTACTGCAAATTGATGTAGTCAGTCTGTGACAAGGGTCAGGTTTCCAAGACCAGCTACCAGGCATGATCTAGTCATCTGAAGTTATCAAGACAAAGCTCTGTTCTGCTGAGCTCTGGCCATATAAAATCCACAGTTCTCCAGGCTTTCAGTGAGCTGAAATCAAACCTCAGAGCCCTCTCTGTTCTCCTCTACACCTGTTGAGAAACCAGCTCAGCTTTCTGAAGTGACATTATTTTGAACCCTCTTACAGTTTATGCCATCTCAGAATCTTTAGGCTCACAAGCTCACAAGCTCACCTAGTACTTGGGGAGGTTTTCCTGAGAGCTCAGGTGTCATTCGTTATTTATGTTCCTGTGTACATATCTATGGTGTTATTAAAGATTACAGACAGCATTGAAGCTCCAAGGGTGGGAAATCCACTACCTCCACTGGTGGGAAACAGCCAACAGTGCACTAGACATCAGGACTGCAAGTTCCTTTCCAAGTAATGCCACTTTCCTGTACCAAGACCTTTATGATATCCTATGCCCTGTAAGACTGATTTGTTCACACATCTTGTGTAAGGGAATTGTAAGAGCTCTAAGCAAGAACATCCCACTTCCATCCGCCCAGTTCTGTACAGTGCCTGGGACTCCACAGCTCTACTATAACACATGTGCTAATTAACAGCCCAAACAGGCTTTGTGCAACAGTTGCTAAATCAAGTTCTTTGCCTTATGCTGAATCGTTTGCCCTGTACTACAATGAACAAAATTATGTCATAGAAGTTTTAAAGGCGTGATTCCCTTCACAAGTTACTTTGGAACAATAACAAGTCATCATATTCTCCGTCCTGTGCTCTTATGAGCTTTGAACTTTAATAAATGATTAACTTAACACTGCCTTAACTGCATCTTTCCATGAAGTGTCACTTTGACATCCTCTGTTGTGTGCATTCATTGCAACTTTCACACGCTGTAAATTAAGAACATTTACACATGCAATTAGTGTTAAATAAATGCCTGAAGATCTCCTTGGGGATTAGGCAATTAAATGGCATCAGGGAGTACCCTTTGTACTTAACCCTTATGAGGAAAATTATCTACCCATTTTGCACAAATTGAATACTGGAGTAACAATTGTGCTGACAGGAAGTGCTTGGTTGAATTGCCAAATGCAGCCATGAGTTCATAAATGTTCCCTTTGCCCAGCCTTCTCATCCCTCCCCCTACTGACATGAAAAAGAAATTAATATAGAAAATATTTATAATAAAGACAGTACTTTATTATTAAATTAATCCCTCCATTGCACAAAATCCAAGCATAGGATTTAAGAGGAACTTGAATTTTCAATGCCACAGTTAAATTATTGAAAAAAAACCTGTGTAAAAAGTAATACAGCTGTGTACACACAGATCGTTTGTAGCCAGTGAAACAGAGTCTTAACTCTTTCATGTCCTGTACTTATTTTATGATGCATGAAAACTGTAGTCAGTATATGTGGCTAAGCATGTAAACAACTTTAGAAGGAGAAATGCTTGGCACACTAGAGCACCTTGCAAGTGTGAGCATGTATTTTATGTATACACCACACACACACACAATTAAAACATACTTAAAATAACAGCAATCATTTGCCCAGCAATGTTCATGGCTGGTATTCACCAAAATTATTGGTTAAATATCAAAACTAAGGTGTTGGGAGGGGAAGGACAATGAACTTTTATGCCTTAAAGTTCAAGGTTAAAGTGAACCTTATTCTCTCTCGTTAACACCCATCATTCATAGGCAGCCTAGAGAAGAGAGGACATCTCACCTGAAAAAATTTGTTCCTGACACACAGAATTGGACACAAAAAAGCCAAGAGGTGCTTTGGGAACACTGAAGTTTGAAATTACACTCTGAGCCCATATGTCAGCAGAACTAGTAGAAACCCATGCCAACACCAGCACGAGAGGTCCCACCCATGGCACTGTGTCCTCTACCCTACCAAACCAAACCATTGCTCACAGAAGCCACCCCAAAAGCTACACATTCTCCTTACAAAGAAGCCCACTGTAACCAAAAGCTTTCCAAAGCTGGGTAATGCTGGGCTACAGTGAAGGTAATGTAAGAGGTAAACTAGTTGAGGCTGAATTTTACTGGAGAAGAGTAGACAATGTTTGCAGGGGAGCAGGTTCTTTAAGTGCCAAGCATTAACAAAAAACCCAAAAAAACCAAAAAAACAAACAAAAAAAAGGAACAAAAAGAACCACCAAAACAACATAAAAGAGCTGCAGAGAAGTTGTTTTTCCACTTGATGCAGCCTGTAGAAGTTGTTTGAAAGGTGGCCCCGTTGATGCGAAGTCACCCACTGCAAAAAATTCCAATCTCAGAGTGCCAGCGCCACCTTCTTGTCAAGGAATTTACTGACAGGCTCTGAAAACGGGGACCTGCAGCCGTAAGCGCTTGCTTGCGTCAAAACCCGCAGGGGTTTTCGGCTGGTACCACCGAAGGCAGACAGTCTGCCCCACGGGGCTGGTACAGCCTCCCACCCGGTCCTGGGTCCAGCTCCATCCAAAGATGGGCAAAAAACCGACTGCACAAAGAGGGCAGCTTAAAACTCCTGGGAAGTCATTTAAAATTAGACTTAACCCAGCCTCCTCCTAGAAGGTGTATTATTTATCTTGGGTTTTAAGACAGCATGACTACTGGAAAACATAGAGTTTTCTTCTATTGTTTTCTTTGATGTAAAAAAAAAAAAAAGTTAACGTTCCCATTAACTTTGGTCAGAAATAAGGCATTTCTCTCATACAAGTAATTTTTTCATAGGTCAACATTCCTACAGCAACATTTTAATAAAAAAGCAACAAGATGTTAGTGGGCATCAAAAGTATTTCAGTTGTATTTAGGTCTAGCAGAATCTCATATTTGGAGGGATATAATGTTTTAGAATCTTCCATACTCGGAATGAGTTATTTGACTACTGTTCAGTCACAGAAGGGAAGACTAAAACAGCCATCAGGTCCCAGAACGAAAGGCTAAGGTCCTTGCTAATGAGCCCTTTGACCTACCCGGGGAGCATCACTCAGAACCCCTTAGGGAACCCACTTCTTCTGCCTGTGTCAAAGGACTCATGGCTGAGTTGGTGAATTTGCCTGTGAAATGAACCAGCAATACAAAAAAATTACACCTCTCAAAGTACTTCAGCATTACAAAGTGAATGTCCTCAGAATCCTGCTGAGTTACAGACACAGCACAGAGAAGGAATCTTCTCCTTTACATCAGTGAAGGAGAAGATTCTGTTTAGCTGCCTCCAAGTACATTAAATATGATGTGAAAAGAAATATAGTCCTCTGGGTATGAGAATAAGTTCTGAGTTTCTCCAGTTTACTTCTCTGAAGCAACCACCATCAAGGGGTTCTTCTGATACTAACTATGACTAAAAAACCTAATGTAATTCCCTGGGCCATTTTGAGTGCTCTGATCATTCAGTCCATATGTCATCATTATAATTTCACTTCAGTCACAAGATAGCACAAGTAATAGCCTACACATTTGTATACATCTCACTCTTCCAATTTCCACTTGGTACAGAAACAACAAAGCAAAACACAAAATACTTATGTTCCAAATGTAACTCTAATGAGGAAACATATTCCAAAGAGATTTTCTTTTCTAATAGATTTGCATCAGATGATTCAGATAAGTATGGCTGACTACTAATTCAAAAGATAAGTCCCTGAACACCTCAAGACTTGCTCTCTCCTGCAAGGTTCTAACTGAGGTTAGAAGTGGGACAACAACTGCAAAAGGATTTGACATTTTAATCACATCCAGAAATATGGAGTTTTCCTGTACTTGCTGAATGATTTGAAGACATTTGATAAGCAAGTAATAGAAGCAGAAATAAAAGAAACAAATGCTTAAATTACACATTCATGTGTATACAGGGGAAAAATATAATTTTCCAGGATACATGAAGAAATTTGCATTGTACTTCATAGCAGAGTTGGCTGCATGCAGTGTTAAAATCTGTTTCTTACCTGTATACTGAACCCATACTATCTTTCTGTGAATTTAAGCAATTTCAGCAAAGCTGTTGGAGTGAGCTGACTACCTTCTGCTCTTAGAACCCACTGAGGATGCATACAGCTTATCAATATTAGGTTTACATATATAAACTTACATATACACACATGCACCTCTGCAATTAGTTGAGAAAATAATTAAATGTAAAAATAAAGAGTTTAAGATAGAGGGCATTTGAAGAAACACAAAAACAAGAGCTGAGAATTTGTCAAATAAAAAAAAAATCCTGTGTATTTTAAACTTTTGAAAACTCTCAAAAATGCTGATTATTCTCAGGAACATTCAGTCTTAATACATTTTAATGCATAAGAAAAAAATATCAGTTAAAACTCTCCAGCAAGTGTGCACACATGCCTTCCCTGGGACTCCTCAGCACCTGGCTACAATACACATTTCCCTGGAATGACGTGGTCTAGGAGCAGTCACAAAGTGATGGCCAAGGTAAATTCACACAGTACAACCTGGAAGAGCACATCTAGATCCAGTTATACTGGATCAGCAGCACTGGTGCTCCTGAATGAATCATAGAGTGCTGGGGAAAGGTGTTGACCTTCCTGATGTCACTTCTGGCTCAGCCCAAACTGCTCTCTCCATCTCTGGAAGAGACTAATTCTCCCTGCCTGGAGGATTGTTCCCATGGCAAAAGGTGAAGCCTGGCTCAACACTGCCCATTTCCTGTTAAAAGCCATAGATACATAAACTTACTATCAATTAGAAGGAAGACAGGGCAGTCTTTCAAACTTCCAATACATCAACATACTGTACAAATAGGAAACACCACTGCAGCAACAGGTCATTAAAAAGGCTTCAGACCAAACAAAAATCAACAGATTAACCTGACAAATGAGGTGGGAGAGGTCAGGCCTTTTCAGCCATGGTTGGTATATCCCAAATCACACATAGTTTCACTCTCTCACAGAGCTATGTGTTTCAGGGAACTACTCAAACAAGTACTATAAATAATCACTTACTTTTATGCTGTCTTTTCCTATAACACCTTCCCCATGGTTTATTTGTTGCTGCTTTTCCATTCTCTTGTCAATACACAAAAAACTTCCACGGAGGATGGAGAGAGACACTCACAAAGCAGTTCGGTCTCCTTTGGTAAGGAGCCTTTCCATGCAGAGGCACCCTGAAAGCAGCAATCTACCTTCTCTTCCTTGCAGGTTCTAACCTCTTTCCCCCCCCACCTTCTGACTTGAAATGACATTATAATGAAAGTCATGACCTATTTGTTTCTCCAGAAGCCAATGTGGGATAGCCACAGTCAGCTGCCAGCTAGATGGAATCCAAGAGGATGGGGTAGCTCTGACCCACCCAAGTTCTTGTTCTTGTTCATGACAAAAATGTATCCGCTATTAGATAGAATAGCCTAGCATGTACAATATTGCTGTGAGCATTATCATCTAGAAAGGATCCTCATTAGAGCTTCATATCACACCAGCCAGGTGAATGTGATATATTCTAGTTTATCAGTAACATCTGAATGGCTCTAGTTCTTTTTTACTTTTTTTTTGTTTAAAGTAAAATTAAACCGACTCTCCTTCCCCCAAGTATTCACCATTCTACAATCCAAGCTTTCCCAATACAGCATGAGTATGCATATAACCAGGTATATATATGTTTCTTTTTAACACATGCTTTTCATTTTCTTAACAGGAAATCAACACAACTTCCATGACAAAGGAGGATTCTGGTGTTACGCTCTCATTTATCTGTCATGTGGACATTTGGCAGCATTTGGTATTTATTTTTTAGGCATCTAGAGAATAATATAGGAATTATTGCTTCTTGACGATACAAACAAGTAAGGCTATCTATAAATAAACTGCATTGAGAATGAGAGGTGGGGTTTTGGGAGCTGAATCACTTTGCAGCCACAAAGGAACTGCCTCAGGACTAGTTCTCATTTGTTTTTTGGCCATTGCTGGGCACCTGGAGGTCACCTTCCTTGCTAAGCCCTTTTGTGCAAGCCTGCACATGGGGAAGAGAGGCCCTCAAGCAAAGCATCCCTGAAGAAATGGCTGACATCACCCCCACCCTTCTTGCTGGTCTCCCTGACAGGGAGCAGTAGTTTGGTGGCAATGGGGATAATGGGAAGTGACACTCCAGCCTGCAGTATGGCACCCATCATCCCCTTTCGGGACATGTGGTACTGCCAAGCAGTCTTCACTGGCAAACCACCACTTAGCAGAGGGGGGAAAAAAGGTTTTGCGTGAGTAATTTGACCTTAACCCCACTCTATGAATTTCAGTTTGAAAACTCAGGAAGTGTAGTATTTTTAAATAAATTGCAGGCACAAAAACATTGTTTAAAATTTATGCTATAATCATATAGGGTATTCTCACTAGTAACTACCAGATACTGCTCACCTTCACCCTCCCCCTCCCTTTTTTTTTCCCCTTTTGATTTTACTGCTTGTAGCATCTCCCCATGGCTATTCTTCTTTGCCTTGGGCCTGATCCAAGCAGCTATGGAAGGAAACAGACGGGATGCCTATTGACTTCTACAAAAGTTGAACCAGGGCCAGTAATGGATACAATCCACGGAGCTTTTTTTCAGTGCCCTGAAATTAATATCAGCCCCTTGATTTACATGTTACTAATATGACACATACATTTTAAAAAGGGCAAGCTTTCTTTTTTCTTCTCTCACCTTCAATGCAAAAGCATTTCTACATTTTTAAAGAAACCTTCAGTTTTCATCAAAGAGAAGTTTTGTAAAGAAATCATTTTAAGACAGAAAATTAAAGATACTAGGTAAAATTGTTCCAGTTTAATATTTTCACTATCAAATTGAGACTGACCCTGCAAATGCTTTATCATGCCTGAGATATTCTTCCAAATAAAAAGTACAAAGTTGCTGACTGCATGTTCCAAAGACATTCATAGCCATACACAATTAAAATAAAATGGCATATTGCCTACCTCCCTATGGCATCCAGAGGCTGGAGGTGTCTCAGTTTTCCATACAGTTAATGAGAGTTAGAAGCCTCAGTATAGAAGCTAAAGCAGCCTTTGAACAAGGAGATACAACTGGCATAAGCCTGCTCAGCATGCAGCTACTTGAAACCACCCAAGAGAAAATGCTGAACGCAAGGTATTGCCCCGCATATTTACCCCTCCCTGAGTTTCTGCCCTTCATTTCTTTCTCCAGTAAAGTTATCTTTCCCTATTTAAGATCAGCAGCCTGGGACATCTCTTCTCAAAAAACCACTGCCTTGCTTTTCAAAGGCTCAAGCAGAGGTTACACTTTTCAATGATATTTAGTACCATGAACAATGTTCAATGTAACAACTCTTGTGGTTGGAGCATTACCCTGGGAAGTGGGAACCTGGAATCTAACTCCTTTTCAGCCTGGAGTTGTCCAAACGTGTGAACCATTCAGAAACTGGCCAGCTAGAGCAAATGTCCAAATGACAGAACTGTCCATACATAGCCCAACAATACCTCTATTTTTATGTACAAAATTATTTATATTCATCTTACTTCAGCTCATTTCCTTATTAAAAAAAGCTATTTTTGTCCAAATAGACCTGCTTGTGGTTTTCCAAACCATAACAAATGACGATTTTTAAAGCAGCGATTTGATGTCAGAGGCTGTCTTAAAAAAAAAAAAGTTCCTTGTTTTGTAACCTCCTTAAAACAAGAGAAATAAATAAAAAAAACCAACAAATCAAGATTATCCCTTAGCTCAAGGAATCAGCCTCACCCTTCAAGGGTGAAGACAAGTAACCTCAGTCAGAATTTTCATTTATATTTCAGTTAACAGAAGAAAAAAAAGAACAAAACAAACCAAGAAAAGTAGTTATGTTAGTTTTTCCACTTGTTATGGTTGTTAATCACATGAGCAACCTCATTAAATCTTCTGAGTGTTTTTATTAGTAAGTGATACATAGTTTGGCCTACAGACAGCATAGCAAAGACATCTGGAGGAGAAAACAATCCTTTTTGAATCATACATATTAGTATTTCTGCCTTTATTGGTATGCCTATAGTGTTAAAAATATACTCAAGTAAACAGTTGGTACCATACGTGGAGNTTCCAACTCAATACAAGGAAAGCATCCTTACTGTGAGGGTGATGGAGCAGTGGAACAGACTGCCCAGAGAGGCTGTGGAGCCTTCTTCTCTGAAGACATTCAAAACCCACCTGTACACATTCCTGTGCAACTTGATCTAGGTGAACCTGCTTTAGCAGGGGGTTGGACTCTATGATCTCCAGAGGTCCTTTCCAACCTTGACCATCCTGTGATTCTGTAACTGCTTTGCATTATTTACATATCTTTTTTATTATTTAAAATAATATTCAAAAATTTAAATATGCCATGCAGAAAGAAGTAGAACAGATGGAAAGTACCTGAAAAGCAGTTTTCTATTTAAACACATTTATTATTTACAGGGAATATTATATTTTTGATGGTCCACCAGGAAAATTTTAGCAACATATACAGTTTTAGCTGAATCCAAGTTAAGGTATTTCAGCTGTCAAGAAGCAAGGAGTTATTTTGGGTCAGTTCAGCAATAATTTACTCCTGACTGAAATGCCACAACATAGATGAGATGTATCCTTCTGTTCTCCTCCCTGGGATGGCTCCATTAAAGTTTTTATCTCTAGTGACCTCCACAGACATCCTTTTGACTGAATCACATGTAGTGCACAAAGGAAATCCTACAGGCACTGTATAATACAGGAAATGCAGTCCAGTTGTGAAAAGCGAACCACAGAAAGTGACTACTAGTTAGTTGTCTCCAGTCTTCAAGTTTGTTTTCTGTTTTCTCAAGTCTCAAGTATTTTTCAGCCAACAAAATTAAGTGAATTTTCACCTATGAGCAAAACGATTAAATAACCTGACTGGTCTAAAAATAAGTCTGTGCATATTGACCACCTTTCTAATTCAAGCTGTATTTTCCCTCTGTGGTCACTTTTAGTGGTCTCTGCAAAGACAGGACAAGTGGGTATCTTGGTCTGGAAAACAAAAGATAGTGCTTTGCATCATTATTTCTGTCTCACACCAACCATATAATTTTTCTCTCTTGGGACCTCAAGAGTGAAGATTAATAATTGAAGGTGAAGCAAAAGGAATTAAGGTCTATTCAATCAGTTCCTCCAGGTCCCAATACTTGTGCCTTTATACAGTAGATAAATTGCATGAGGTCTGCTCTAATAAACAGAAAATTGGAATAAAAGCAGGCCTAGTATGTCATTCCATTATCCTGACTTTGCTCACTGCCAAAGCAAGTATTACATCAGTTATTATAGGTATATGCATGTGCACACACTCTCTGCACACAATTTACAAATATACCTTTATGTAGGGAATGTATATGTGTATAGAAAACCAACTCAGTTAGCATGTGGCTCACAGACAGCCTTTCCTGCCATCTAACTGTGTCTATAAATGAATCATAACTCCAGCAAAAAAATCTGCTTTCAGACTCATGGAAAATGTTATGTTATTTTTGGCTTATGTCAAAGCAAAGCAGGGTGATAAAAGAATGGGTAACATACGGTCCAAGTTCATCTGCATTTTCATCTGTACATGTCTTTTGAGATCTCTCAAGGTTCGGTTTACTTGTATAAACTCAATAAGCATGCTTTATGTTTACATTTATTCTGCTTTATTATACTACAGATGTAAAAAACCGGTTTAGGAATGTGCATTTCATATACATTATATACATCTAGTAAGTATAATAATCTACAATTTGATTCTGTGACCTGAATAAATATTAATCCATCACTTAGACTACAAAAGCAGTAAATTTGAGCTAATTACATACAAACATTAATATTTTACTTTATTTTTCCACCATTCTTCATCCATACTCAAAGGAGGGAACTTAATCCTCAAAGAAAATCTACGCAAAAGGAAAATTATCCATTGATTTTCACTTTGCTGCCATAAGAATGAGTTCCATTAATTAACAGGAACAACTGTCTAAGCTATCCTATCACTCATAGACAAAGATAGTTCAATAGTACCGCCATCCAGAGGAGGAGAGACATGCAAAGAGCAGACAGCCTTAGCAAAATGAGAAGCCTTGGCCACACAATCTTTGTCTATGATAGTGCCTCTTCTGAAAGAAACTCAAAAACAATCAGGAGAGGTCCCTGGTGACTGGAAAAAGGGTAGCATTGTGCCGATTTTTAAAAAGGCTAGAAAAAAAAAGACCCTGGGAAATACCAGCCTGTCAGCCTCACCTCTGTGCCTGGGAAGATCAT
>WAAB01002233.1:0-11004 GCA_013389865.1 Piaya cayana
GAAGCTAGGGTCCAATCTACCAGTTTCAAAGAAGTCTTCTCTGAAAAATTTCCCTTTGTATTACATTTTATAATGCTTTTGCACCTTTGGGCAGAGTTTGGGTGAAGCTTGAGTGACTTCAGTCATCAATTCTCTCAATTTTCAATGGTGTAAAAAGCTCTTGCTTTGTGCTTAAAGGCATAGCAATAAAAATTCGGTGTGCATGCCACCTGGGAGTGCTTATGGGAGTGTTTGCCTTAGAGGTGGAGAGGAGGTGGGTAGTATTCTAATGACACTTTCGTATCATGGTTTCTCAGACAGCAACAGTGATCCACCTTTGTTGATCAGAACTATGTAGTTTATCTTCACTGCACACAATACCCATTGCTAATAATGGAGATCAGTTGTGCCACCATGGCAGCACTCTGGTCTTCTTTTCAAAACATTCTGTTGAGCTAGCACAGACTCTTTTCCATAGCAACTACATTCCTTTTTCCTGAGTGCATCTTGCTGCAACTTTGTCTTCACACTGAAATTGCTTTTAATATCACAGTTAAAACTGCTTTGATATACCTAAGCTTGAGGCAAGGGTCTCTGTGGAATTTTAGGATTTTCATTTTCCCCCATATGTTGTTATGTTCCCACAGTTTCCAATCGGTTTTCTCCCTTGTAGATAAACACAGGGCTGGAATGTGCTGAACCTTGCTGTCCCCATGCCAACTCAGTGCAGGTTTTGATGCCTTAAATTATGCCAAAACCAACACACCTACCTAATGTTCAGCTAACTCTCCAGAAGGACCTGTGTTTGGTGCATGTCATGGTTCTTGTTCTCTATCCCTGCATTAGTGCTTTGCTACAGCATCTCAAAAGGTTTTAAGGTCTGTGTGTAGGCAATTGTACAGAGATCTAAATTCAACCCTACAAGTCAGAGGAATTCTGGGAGCCAGAAGGATGTAAAATAACCTAAAATGAACAAAACTTCTTGTCTTCAGGTAAAATAAAATTATGTTTAAGTACTTACCTTACTGCAAAATGGACTCAATGACATAAAAATAAGGAGCATTTGTTTTCATTCTGAGTATTGTGAATGAATTAGACAGAAGAGCGCAATCTATTAACAAGTATAGAGCTGAAATGCATAAAATAGCTCTAAGAAAATGCAAGACTGAGAAAGAAAACCCTTTAATCCTTCCAGTAAAGAAGATGGAACACTGATGACTCAATGTAAAAATACTTAGGAAGGACGAAAAGTTAACGCTAAAGAAAAACAGCAATGGTTGTATTGGTGGATTTTATTTTATTATTAATGATCCATAAAAGAACTGACTGCTTGTATTTTGATTAGTAATGAGCTGTTCTTATATTTTCACTACATTTTTTAAACATTATTTGATCTAAAAGAAATTCTAAATTTTGAATCTCCACATAAGGAAAGTGTGTTAATCAAAGTGTACCCAACAAGAATCCTTCACTAGAGGGAATATTTGTTTTGTCTCAAACTACAACTGCCCTTCTTCAGGTACATTTACAGCTGTGGCAAGAATAATGTAGTGCTTTAGCATATTGTCCTGCAGAAACAACCACAAAAAAGGACAGAAAGTAACCCCAAGAAAATAAGATGTGATGTCAAAAAAACGCAGAAGGAAAAGGCAAGGAAGGAAAGGTGGTGGGGTATGTCTGTATGTTAGGGAGAGTTTTGATTGTCTAGAGTTTAGTGACAGTGATGATTGATAAGATTGAGTGTTCAGTGGTAAAGATCAGGGGTAGGACCACAAGACAGATATCATGGTGGGAGTCTGTTTTAGGCCACTCTGTCTGGATGAATTGATAAATTATTTTATGAGCAGTTGGGAGAAATCTCATTATGGCTATCTTTTGTCCGTGGGGTGACTTCAATCTACTAGATGTTTGCTGGGAATATAATACAGAAGAGAGGAAACTGCCCAGGAACTTTCTGGGGTGTGGAAGATTACACGGTTGGTGAAGAAGCCAACCAGAGAAGGTGCCCAACAGGACTTGTTTACAAACAGAGAAGGACTTGGGAGTGATGTGATGACTGAAGGCCATCTTGGGCATAGTAACCATAAAATGACAGTGGTTTTGATTCTTGCAGAAGTAAGGAGGGGGGCTACCTTGCACTTCTGGAGGGCAGACTTTACCCTGTTAAGGAGCCTGGTTGACAGAATTGCCTAGGAGGCACCCCTGAAGGGCAAAGGAGTCCAGAAAGGCTGGATGTTCTTCAAGGAAGAAGTCTTAAGTGCTCAAGAGCAGGCTGTACCCATGTGCTGAAAGACAATCCAGTAGGCAAAAAGACCAGCCTAGCTGAACAGAAAGATATGGAAAAAAAAAAACCAGGCAATTCAGGAGGCTACCGCAGTAAAGGCCAATAAAAAATGTTTTTATAAACATATCAGCAGCAAAAAGATGGTCAGGGAGAATCTCCAGCCTTTATTGGATATGGGCAGAAAAGTAATTACAGAGGATGAGGAAAAGGATGAGGTACTTAATGCCTTCTTTGCCTCAGTCTTTTATAGTAAGAATAGTTGTTCCCAAGGTACCCAGCCCTCTGAGCTGGAAGACAGGGATGGAGAAAAGAATGGAGCTCCCATAATCCAGCGGAAATGGTTAATTACCTGCTACACCACCTAGACATCCACAAATATATGGAGCTGGAGAAGATCCACCCAACAGTACTGAAAGAACTGGTGGAAGTTATCACCAAGTCACTTCCCATTATTTATCAGCAGTCCTGACTAACTGATGAGGTCCCACTTGATTAGAGAGGAAGTAAGCAAATGTGATGCCTGTCTACAGGAAGAGCCAGAAGATGGATGTAAGGAACTACAAGCCTGTCAGCGTGACCTTGGTGCTGGGGAAGGTTATGGAGCAGGTCATCTTGAGTGCCATCACATGGCACTGACAGGATAACTGTGATTCAGGCCCAGTGACTTGCTTAGTGGCTAAAATAAAGGTTGTGGATGTTGTTTACTTGGACTTTAATAAAGCCTTTCACACTGTTTCCCACAGCATTCTCCTGGAGAAACGGGATGGTTATAGCTTGGACAGCTGTGGTCTTTGCTGAGTAAAAAAAATGGATGGATGGCTGAGCCTAAGAAGTTGTGATGAATGCAATTAAATTCAATTGGCAGTCACTAATGTTTTTTCCCAGGGCTCAGTTTTATGGTCAGTCTTTTTTAGTATCTTTATAACAATCTGGGTGAGGAGACTGAGTGCTCCCTCAATAAGTTTGCAGATGACATGAAGTTGGAAGGGAGTGCTTTTCTTATTGAAGACAAGAAAGCTTTTCTGAAGGACTGAGACAGGCTGGATCTATGAACTGAGGCCAACTACATGTAGTTTTAAAAGGCTAAATATTAGTTCCTGCCGTTGGACCACAAAAAAATCCATGCAACACTACAGGCTTTGAGATGAGTGTCTAGAACGTTATCTCATGGAAAAGGATCTCACAGTACTGGTCAATAGCTGACTGAATGTGATCCAGCACTTTCTCCGTCCCCACATGAGGACAACAGCATCCTGACTTATCAGAAACAGGATGGCCAGCAGGACTAGGGAAGTGATTGTCCCTCTGTACTCAGTGGGGAGGTCTTATCTCAGATACTGTGTTTAGTCTTGGACCCCTCACTACAAGACAGACACTGAGGTGCTGGTTTGTGTGTAAAGAAGGGCAATGAAGCTGGTGAAGAATCTGTGATGATCAAGTCTTGTGAGGAACAGTTGAGGGAAGTGAGTTTGTATGAAATGAGGTTGTAGCGAGGTGGGTGTTGGTCTCTTCTCTCAGGCCACAAGCAATAGGACAATGGGAAATGGCCTCAAGTTGTGCCAGGGGAGGTTTAGATTTGGTATTAAGAAATATTTCTTCACTGAAATAATTGTCAAGCACTGAAACAGGCTGCCTGTTGTGGTTGTGTTGTTGTATTACCATCCCTGGAGATTTTTAAAACATGAGTAGATCTGGTGATTAGCAACATGGTTTAGTGGTGGACTTGGCAGTGTTAGGTTTACAGTTTGACTTGATGATCCTGAAGGTGTTTACTAATCTAAAGATTCTGCGATTCCTCAATTCATATTATGACATTGAAGGACTAGTTATGGCTTTACTCTTTTTCCTGTCTCTTTAACAATACTTCACCATAACTGCTTAATTCAAAACTTCTACCCTTAATATCCAAACACATTTTTGTAATATCCTACTTTATTTCTAATTTCAGTTGACTCTCATATATATATTAATCCTAGGATAAATACTTTTCCACCATTACAACAGTCAGCTAATTGGTTTCTAAAGATCAAAGACGAGGTTGAAAATAATGTGTTTGCCTAACTTCCATTGTTTTCATTTTAATGAATGTGGTGATTAGTCAGGCTACTCTATCAATCCTAACTGTAACTACTGCTTTCTCACTGGAAGTTTGGCATACAAATGACTATCATATTTTGATATATGTATCAATAATATTTTGATATTTTCTAATATTCCACAAGAATATAATTCTATTAAAATCTATACCATGCAAATATCCAAAGAGAACAAACAATAGCCATAAACCTGCTAACTAAATAAACAAGTGGTTAACTGCTAGGCATAGAGGTCATTTGTTTTCTTCAGGAAATATTTCAGTTCTTCAGAAGGCAGTTAATAATTTCATGGACCAACCACAGAAAAACTGTTTTTCAAAACAATGAAAAATGTCAACAGATAAGTACATGTACATATATTACTCTGTATACATATAATAGCAACAATAATTTAAAATTACATTTATTTTCACAGCCACAAAACACTGTGGTATAGATCAGGAATTATCACAAATATATAAATTGTCATTTGTTTCTGTCAGCTAAGTAGGCTTTAAAATATTCAGAACTTCTTTTACTCCAAAGACAACTTTACTTAAAGGAAAGCATCAATTTGTGCCAAGAGATATACAGAAAGACAATCAATCAATGACATCTTTGCAAGAAAGGGACCTACAAAACTACCCTTGCTTCTCATTTCATTTTCCTTTATGTCACACATTTACTTTAAATTTTTATTTCCCTGATGATTGAGGGACAACCACATTAAGAATTAGTCAATTTTCTTTTTTGCATAAATGAAATAAAACAAAATATTAGGAAATAAAGGAAAAAATATTCAAGGAAACTTTCCCTGGGCTAGTTCATTTTTAGGTTTTTGCCTTTAAATATGTTTTTCTTTTACATTTTTCTGCACATTTGTATGTCAAGCTATGCCACCTACTATATTTAATAGTGTCTTTTCAAAATATAATTGCTTATGTCACTTGTCTAGAATAAATGATAACTGTAGTCTTCCTGGCTTTCTTTGAAGTTGAAGTTAAGGAGGTTTCAATATCATTAAACTGCAGATGTCATGACAGACTGAAATAAGAAACAACTATTAATGTTAAACAACTTTTTTCTCTGAGAAAAAAATGAGTTCAATACAACACAGCATTTTGCAATACAAGTATTTGGATTTGGAAATACATCTTGCAGAGACTAACAAATTTCCCCAGTTGTAAAACATGTTGTCACCCCAAAACACTATGTTTTTTCACAAAGGAAAAACACAATGCCACTTGTATAGACAAAACCACAAAAAAAAAAAAAAAAAAAAAAAAAAAAAAAAAAAAAAAAAAAAAAAAAAAAAAGAAAAAAAAATCTCCTGGTTTTAAGACAACTACAAAACATCAGCACACCTACAAAAAGGCAGACAGTTGCTACAAAAGAAGTCTTCCATCTTCAAACAAAAAAATGAAACAAATTTCCATCATGGGAATTTGCCTGATGTTTTTCACCTTCCAATCTATAGATATCTTAAAATCAAAAAAAACCCCAAACACAAAAAGCCCCCAACAAAAAATCACCCCCTAAATTCACAGCAAGAGAAAAACAAAATGCAGAGATGATAAAGAATAAAAGAATGGAAATAATTAAATAATAACTGTATGTGCTATACTTGTTATTAGCACTAACGGACAGACTGTACCATCAACTGGAAAAAAGATCTATCAGTAAAGATATGCTGAAATGTTAGATCTCAAACTTTCTCCAGAACTGGGTGAAGTGAAGGTCAAATACGTACGATCACTCAATGGCAACACTGAAGACATAAACCTACATTCTTCTCCTGAATATTTCTGCCTAAAACATAGTTTGTGGAGTTTTGGTTTTGTTTTGTTCATTCTTTTCAGCGATTAATAGGTAGTAGTTCACAAGTATATATGATCCTGCATAGTAAATAAATTTTAAGTACAATAGCAACAAAATTTCGATTTTTTAAAGACTCTCTTCCTCACAAATCACCACTGCATGTGACTATAGCTGTTCAGAAATCTATTACCTGAAAGACATTGACTGAATATGGTAAAAATACAAAGCACTATCTAGTGCTAAAGGCACAAGGTTATAAAAGTATTCCCCCTGGGAACAAAGAAAGAAGCAAAGCCTCTAAATGTATTGGCTATAAGGTTCCAGTGAAGAATTCCAAATATGTCACATAAGAAAGTAGATGTATTTATTGAGCTATGCATCTCATCTCAGTCATACAAGATGAAGATAAAATGTTAAGCTGGTAAAGAAATCCTTAATAACAAAGGAAACTCCTACTACTGTTTAGTAGTCAACACAGTAAAATATAATTTAGAAGAAGCAGTCTTCAACTGACAGTAACAGCAGTCAATGAATCAGATTATTTTGAAATACAGTATGAAAGTAAGTGAGTCTATTGTCATATTCATAAAAGAATAAGAGCAATTATCAAAATAACTACTGTGGAACACTTCAGAAATCCTCACCCTTTTAAAACATGTATTAGCTTGCTTTTCTTTACATTTTTTGTGAGTCTAGGTGAAAAGTGATGCTTTTCAGCACAGTATATCCTATGATTGATCTGATTATACGATAAATGTTTAAAAGCCTGCAGCAGAGGTATTTCATATTTGCTCATCTGTTTGAAGTACTGTTTGACATTTAATTTCAGAAAATGTAACAGTAATGTAGATGAAATATAAATTTTCTCCTTTTTTCATATAAAAATGTCCCATTTCCACACAAATGAGGTACTGTGGGTATAGAAAATGCTAAGATAAGATATATGGGACATTTTGCCCTATATACAAGAGCAAAACCAAAGTTATTTAGAATGTGGTTATCACAATTAAATCAGTAATTTGATACTTTAGTAATAAATTTATGTCAAATATCACACATTTTGGTTTTAAACACCTCAAGAATTTGGTCTTCTACTCCTTCCTCAAGGAAATGATTTTACAGTGGTGTCAAGAGATGGGTTATACTTATCACTACCAAGTTACAAGGATTGAAAATAAAATATACTACTTTTTTAACACCTGAAACAATCTCCACTGAAAGATAATTGAAGTGGAAAAAAAATCATATTAACTTTATTCATAAAGGAAATGAAAGTGGAACCTCAAGATCATGGCTGTCATACAACTTAAGACCAATCAGTGTAGTCATGCTTATTCACTCTAGTGTATCTTTTCAATTTACTTTGCATCCAGCACCCAACAAATCTGAAAAATTTAGAGGTAAAAAACAGATCAATGACATAAATTTATTTTACATTTGCCTTATTTACCTTTCCTTTATGCTCTGCTTATTTATAGGCTATGTGAAATGTCATACACATTATCCTGTTTATGAAGTTGTTGTTTCATAATCATGCAAAGACTTTGAACAAATGTAAAATTGCTAGTTATATGTCGCAAATTACATGACATACAAAGAAGGTCCTAGCCAGCAGTTTGTTTTCTTTTCAAATAGCTCATATGGGAATGAAACCTGTTTGGCTGCTTGCACATATATGAATATTCAGGAGTATAAACCTTTGTCAGCTAGATTCCCTGGACACTGAAAAACAGGCATTCTTATCTGAATAGCTAACAGTGAAGGGCGAAACATTTTATACATTTCATACATGCTTATTTGCATGCATTGTTAACAGATGTATCAGAATAAACATTTCTGTAAGATTTTTGTGAAAATTTTGTACTGATTTCTGACTCTTCACAACAAAGAAAGCAGAGGAATAACAACTTTCTGGCAGTTACGCTGTTAGTTTTCTCTGATGATGGTCAAAGTAAAGCTCCAATCATTTAATCTTCAGCCTGTTGTTTTGTGACAGCTCTTTGACACCTGAGAGATTGCCATCTACCTGAGATATGCCAAGTTCTCCTTTATGATCAGTAGCATAAATAACCCATTATGTGCACTGGTTAGAAATTTCCAAATCTCAAAGAACTTTCCTCCATTTTTGTGGTGGTGACATTTAACTACTCAGGGCTGGATGTCCCACAGGAAGGAGCAAGAAACAGAAGGTTCTGGGAAAACAAGACTCTATCCTGAGCACAGCTCTATCCTGCAGCACTCAGTGAGGAAGCAGGGCTAGGATGGAAGCAGTGGCTGCGGCCAGGACAGAGGACTTTAACTACCCAGGAAAGCTGTAGTGATGGGATGGTTGAGATCCAGCCTGGCACCAGGGTCAGAACACCTTCAGAGCCTGACAAAGGGCTGAAAGAGACTTGGAAGTCTTTTCTGATGTCAAAGCTGTAGAACCTTTTTTTATCACTGGTAACTGATTTCTGGCTTACCTGTCCTTCAAGACCTCCAAGAGATAAAATATCTTTCTCAGACAATCCACTCTAAGGAATGGATTTAATTTTTTGTAATATTTTTTTTGTTTGTTTCTTATGTCTATCTTCCTCGCTACCAGTTAAACCAGATACTTCTTGTCCTTATTATCCTGTTATATAACCAAGGGACTATTCCCTTTCTGTTCAAAGTAGCCCGTTATGTATTCAAAGACAGACATCTTTTCAAACTAGATAAGCCCACTTATTTCACTATTTTGTTTTATGGCATGGTTACTGGCCTGGTGGTGTCTTTTTTTGACTTATTCCTATATATGGTACCAGAAACCAGCCTTTGGCACAACCTAACCAGGGAAGAGCAAGTTGAGAAAATCACTCCATATATCTTGCAAACCTGACTTTCATTTATACATTTTAATATAGTGGTTATACTTTTTTGTTTTGTATATAGGTTTTAATTGGCTTTTCCAGCTATATATTCATCTTAGCATCTAGCCTTTAATTCATTACATAATTTCTTTGTACCTGTATTGCACAGATGTTTTTATTCCAGCATTACGAATGAAGATATTCAATCAGACTGAACTCTGATTGAGCTGATCAAATACCTCACTGCCTCCACAGAATGTAATGATAACATATTAATATAATAAAAATAGAATAATAGAAACAAGATATAAAATATGTAAAATAAAATGTTTATTAGGCTGGTTGATAAAGTTACTTGGGAGGCAGTCCTAAAGGGCATTTATGGTTGGGCATGATTATCTCAAGGGTCTTTTCCGACCAAGCAATTCTGTGATTCTAAGAAAGGTTTTAGCAATAAAATGACTATATTTTCCTTATAAAATAATAATAACTTAAATAAAAATGAGGGCAATACCCCTAAAATATGCAGTCCAATTGATGGTAGGAAGCAGCCTACAATATTGGTAGGACTGTTTAACTTTTATCTTAGAAAAAGAAAATCCTTGTTTTTTTAGGTGCAATGGAAGTTTACACAATTCCTGCAATCAACTGGCTGCAAAGAAAAAGCATTGCATCTAGTGAAGGACAGGATATTGTTTGGTTTTTTCTCACCTGTAAGGATGTTAACACTAAATCACAACTATGACTACTTAACTAGTGATTATCATTTTGAAAGCATTACTTGTTTTCCTGATAGTAAGCTCCTTCTTTCCTGAAGAAAAAAATGTAAGGAAATAAAAACCAAAATTGGAGCATTATATTAGCATTCCAATCTTTCATTATGCAAATGGTTATGTACATCATTCTTCAATCATGTATATCAGAAGGCTATCATTATTTGACTTTGTGCTCACCAGCCTCTGTATTATGAGTTTCTTCTGAGTAGAAATTTGTGTCTTGAAACTTATGACAGAAGAAACATGATCTTTTAGAGGAAAGGAAGAAGAAATTGAGAAGGAAAATATTTTATATTGTCAAAATATTTAGCTTTACAAAATCAAATATACCAATTGGATTTGATTTTAAACTGGTTAATTTTTATTCCAGTCAAAATTATATATACATATATGTACATTTCAATTTTATGGCCATCAAAATACGTCATGTATATGTCCACAATATATTCTTGCAAATCAGAAGTTTTTTTCTATATCTAGCTATTTCAAGTACATTAATCTCATTATTTCAATAACAAAATCCACTGATTTAGCTCTTTATTGTGTACTCCTCCATCTAGTATACATGTGTTATTGGATAGCATCGTGCAACATGTATTTCATATCTTCCAATCAGGCTTCTCATATTATTTTACTTTTTGTAGGTTTGATTATTTTGGATTATTATTCTTTATTTTATTGCCCTGCAGCTTCAAATTAGAGATCAAAATTAAATTTCTTAGCTACCATACAAATTCTGTTTGATTACAGCCAGAGTGTTTACCTTTATTTACAGTTTATTAGCTTCTAGACAATTGTGTGGAAAGGGAGATGGCCAATATCTGTGTGTGCAGGCTGAGACTGGAAGCTTGTTACTTCTGGCTAAAGAAGAAAGACTACACATGCATTTTCAGAAAAGGTGTAATGTTCTGGTGACAGTTGGGAGGGAACAGTATCCATCAGGGTAGGCATGTAGGCCAGCTGAGTCTGATCCACATATTCAAGCCAGTCCCACAGCAGCTACCATCTGAGGATCAGAGAGACATGGTGATAGAACTCAGATAACCGAAGTTCTGTCATGGATGGTTACAGGTGGCAGAAAATCTAGGAAATGACTGTTATATTTTGCACAGAAAAGCAATCTGAAAGCATGGATCTTTGATCTCCAAAGACTGTGAGCTGATCAATGGTTTATGGATTAGAAGACAGACCAGTGCCAGACCAGTGAAATACTGGCAGGTGCCTCCAAAAAAAAAAAAAAA
>WAAB01002233.1:11494-28271 GCA_013389865.1 Piaya cayana
AATAAGACCTTGAGTAACATGGCGGGGGTTTTTTCTTTTTTTTTTTAAATTTCTGGCTGTAACACTTAAGTAACCATATGGGGTTTTTTTCTTTTAGTATTCAAATAAGAAATCAGTTTCTTATTGCACAGTCTAAAGGGTTGCTCTGGTCTAATAGAAGTACATCTGTTGGCTAACAATTATCTAAGAGGGTTTATCCTTTTTGTCCTTTCTCAGATAGTGCTTTACTAACATTAATGGCAGGTCCTCACAACAGCAAGGTCAGATCTTTTTAAATAGAAAAGCAGCTGTATTCCCTAAGCTATTTGAATAGTCTCTCTTCTGTGCATGGTATTTTGAAAGCAAAAGCAATTTATAAATTAATGCCAAGGTTACTGAACCATTCAATGGTCTAAGAGCCCCTGTGAATTTCAATTACTTTTCTTTCACAAACTTATTCCATATTTATTACCATGGGGTCAGTACAATGAAGTTCACTGTGATCACAGTAGGAGTAGGACAAGCTTTGCCTCTGTTTATCTTCATCATTCACAAGTAGTATAGATTCATTTGACTGTAATCTAATATTATTGTAGGAAGAGAGTGCTGCTATATTACTTGAAATATGTGCCAGCTCTCAGGTTCAGACTGAGATATATCTCAATAAATGGAGACAGGAGCATTACTTATTATTAATTCACCTTCTAAAGCAAATGGATTAGAAATGTTTTCTTTGAAAATAACTTTAGTTTTTAGTTTGAAAATAATTAGATATTTTGCTATAAATTACTTCAACTCCTTTTCATTAATTTGGCTGTTATGAGAAAACTTTCTGTCCTTTTTTTTCTACACTAATTGTGTTTCTATTCTAAGGTTACAGAAGCTGGGAGTGGTGATGGGGAACAACAACAACAACAAAACCCCCATAAAACAAAAGCACCCTTTCTGGTTGATTTGTTCTAAGGAGTCCTTTTTGAATGAATCTCTCAGTGGAGATCCTCACTGGGAAGGCCATGTCTAGATGCATCACTTAAAGAATAGGTAGATTGAACTGAATCTCTTTTGAGTACATTTGATGGTACTCAGTCTTCTGAGAGGACATCTTTGAGAAATTTATTAGGTCCTCTCTGGAAAAGCATAGGACTGTCAGGTAAAGAAGGAAGGCACTGAGTTTCACCTAAAGTTGGAATAGTTGCTCAGTTCTGACAGTACATATGCAAAATGTGTAAGAATTTTGCTGTTATACAAGAAGGAAAAGTGTGTTCTACCCTGAGCTATCCATATTTTTTGTTGGTTATATTTTTCATATATTAATGATAATAATGAGAAGAGTACGTCATTAAATTTAATGTTAACTTATTGAGTAGTTCAAAATAAAACAGTGCTGTGCTGCTGAGAATAATATAACATACTGCTCATGGAGCACAAGTCCTGTGATTAAAATGCTAATTAACACTTTTATTTATAAGGAACAAGGTTATTTGATTATAATCCCATTTCCCCTATACCCTTTAGCAGAATAGATTGATCAGTCAGAGTAGCAACAAACCATCCCCATTGCCTGAGGAATTATTTTATTTTGCTCCCTCCATCCAGATCTGATATACACCACAAGGAAACATTAGCCATGTAAGGCAGAAACAATTCAGAAGTTTCTTTCTTTGTTCTGTCTCAACAGAGGAACTGCAGTGGAATTTGGCTTTCACTCATCACAGCCTATGGAAAGCCAACACCTTGATTAGTAACTGAAATCAGAGTATATCCTTCTAGAACAAGAAAAATTGAATACCAATTCATAATGTTCAGTTACATGGGTTAAATAGAACATGTATTTTTATTTATCTGCCTAGAAAGTTAAAAAGGAAAAAATGGGAGAAAGAGGCAAAATGTATATATATGTGTATATTTATTCTAAGTTTTGTGTCTTCAGTACTTATAAGCTCTAGAATTATTTCTATATCAATTTATACCTGAAGTTAGCAACACATGAGATGGAACTCATTATAGAATTCTCCCATTCCAGTTTCAAAGTATGGTAATAGAAAATTAATTTTTTTTTCTGTATATGCATATACAATTTTGCCACAGTGGAGTGTATCTTTCATACTGACACACAAAAACGTGATAACATTGCTCTCCAGGAGTTTCCAACAATTAAGGACTTGTGGTAGCCACTAGAATATGAGACATGTTTGTAATGAGCAAAAAGTATCACAGACAGAAGAGACAGGAGCTGTCTCTCAATGTGCCCCTGTGGCCAAGACGGCCAATGGTATCCGGGGTTCATTAAGAAGCGTGTAGACAGCAGGTGAAGGGAAGTTATCCTCCCTCTCTAGTCTGCTCTAGTGAAGCCCCATCTGGAGTATTGTGTTCAATTCTGGGCTTCTCAGTTCAAGAAAGACAAGGAACTACTGGAGAGTGTCCAGTAGAAGGCCTTAAAGGTGATAAGGGGAATGGAGAACTACTCCTGCAGAAAAGCTGAGATATGTATATCTGTTTAGCCAGGAGGAGAGAAGACTGAGAGGGGTTTTTTTAATTGATGTTTATCAATAACTAAGGGGCAAGTGTCAAGAGGATGGGTCCAGACTCTTTTCAGTCGTGCTCAGCAACAGTACAAACGGCAGTAGGTACAAACTGGAACATGGGAAATTTCACCTCAACAGGAGGAAAATCTTTACTGTGAAGGTGATGGAACACTGGAACAGGTTTCCCAGAGAGGTTGTAGAATTCCTTCTCTGGAGATATGTTAAAGCTGTCCATGCAACCTGTAGTAGGTAAACTTACTTTGGCAGGAGGGTTAGACTAGATTATGTCCAGAGGTCCCTTCCAAGCCCAGCAATTCTGGTTCTGTCTACTTAACCAAGATTATAAATGTGTTTGGGCTAGTTGTATGTGTGTTTCACTGCACCTGAAAACACTGGAAAAAAACCTGTTTATTTCTTTTCAAGGATGGTTTGTGCACCTCCAGCTCTTTTATCATTATAGCATTTCTTACTTATGGAAAATGGACCCACAACCTGTGTACGTATGCCAGATCTTTGATACATACCAATACCTCCTCATACCAAGACACTGAGAAAAAGGAAAGCATGTTTTTCTTTACATTCTTATCTTTCATCATAATCATAGAATCACAGAATCACCAGGTTGGAAGAGACCCACCGAATCATTGAGTCCAACCATTCTTATCAAACACTAAACCATGCCCCTCAGGACCTTGTCCACCCGTGCCTTAAACATAATATTTAAGATATCTACTAGGTTTATGAACTCTGTACATCATTAACATGTTTTAATATGTTATCAATATAATTACATGCTTTATACACTTTCCTCAAGCCCTGTAAACAACTGCCTTGTTAAATACAGTTTTTCCCTCTTCAGGACAGGATTATGCCTCTATTTCAGAATAACAGAAGCTTTGCTTAATCCCTAATGTAATGAATACAATTATGTTCAGGTAATAAACATTTGCCATCATTTTCCTTTTATATATAATAATATATAAATTTATATATAATAATCTCGGTAATCATGCAACTACAGACTGGGATTTCTTTCTTTATTTAGTTTCATTAGAGTAGGCAATAAACTCTCACAGAGGAACAAAAAGAAAGTTGGGAGAAAAGTGTGGCTGAGACAGTTTTCTCTCTAACCTCATTAACCAATCATAGATTTTTGTTCACAAGAACTTTTAGCAAGAGTTGGCTTACTAAAATGTGGTTTGGAATAGATGAAAAGACTGTACCACATTAAAAAAAACCCCACAAACCACCTCCAGGATATATTATCTCCTGTCCTTACTGAGTCCCCTGTTTTCAAGGGAAGTGTTAACCCCCTGTCAGTTTCCAACACGATTCAGATTGATATGCTGCTATGTACACATAAATATAAGGATAATTAAGACTCATAAGAGACTGATAAATGTCTTTGCCAAGGAAGAGAACTTTATGATTTCCAGTAGAAACAACAAACATCTGCTTTAAAAAAAAAAAGACTTTTTTGTGTTTTTTGAAGAACAGGTTACTAATCCTGTGAATTCAAAATGCAAAGTTTCATATTTTTCAGCACTGCCAAAGCATAATTTTGTATAATTATAATTTAGAATACCTATACATAATAATTGTGATATGTTAAATATAACATTGTTTACAATTCTCCTTCATTGTTTGAAATATGGTCACCACTACACATGGATGGTGTATATATGGGGGCAGAATATGTTAGATTTTTTAATAATTATTTTTGCTAAAAAAGTAATCCAATATATAATCTGTGTAATTTTCTTATAAAGATTCCTGAATGCTTTGCATATATAATACCACACTGTGGTTGTATCTCCCTTATTCACAAAGCCCTGTGTTCTAATAGCCTCTTCTCACTCCACACCTCTCGTCATCCTCTTTTTAAATCATGGTAGTTATTTTGAATGAAAATAGGAAGGAAATTCCATACTATCAAAATAGAAACTAAAATTAATTAAGATGAATCCTTAAAGCTTCCTGAGAACACAGGTGTAAAAGAGTATATGCCTTTGAAATAATCCGTAGAGCTTTATTGATTTCATTGCTATGGGAGTATGCATTTCTAGATATCAAAAAATATGTTCAATTTCTGCTAAATTATCTTCTGTAAATGATCCAAAGATGTAGGTCAGAGGATTACAACTAAATAAAACTATTAGAAAAGTAGTTCTCTGTTAGAAAGTTCACCAAGAGCTTTAGTGAGATGATCTTCGCTTCTTGACTGAAACGTCAAGAAAGCATATTGGTGAAAAATTACAACAAAGCAACTTACTTAATATCCTTGAGAACAGCATACATGTATGTGTATAATAAATAGGATGAAGCTGAACATTCAGAAGGAGCTGACTTCTTCAGGAAAACACTTGAAAACATTTGGGTTTTTTTTTTTTTTTCTTTCTTGAAAGGTCACAGCTGTCAGGGTAGATTCCTCATGACTGCAACTAGAAAATGCTGTGCTTTTCTTTGGAAAAGGACAAGGAGGTCAACCTAGGGAAATACAGACTGGTCAGCCTTCCTTCAGTCTCTGAGAAAGTTATGGAGAGAATCTTCTTGGAGCATATTTCAGAGCACGTGAAGGAGGAGGTGACTGACTGGGAAGGGGTAGCATGGATGTACAAAGGTTAAATCACACCTAACCAGTCTGACTGATTTTCATAATGAAATTTTTAGCTATGGGGATAAAGAGGGTGCTGTGGATGTCAGTTACCTTGACTTAAGCAACACTTGAAAGTCTCTAGTTAAAAATGGAGTTCCTTAGAAGTCTATCCTTTGACTTCTTCTGTTATCTTTATCAACAAGATGAGTAAGAAATGCAGTGCATGCTTATTAAGTCTGCGGATAACACCAGCTTAGGAGAATCCACCTATATATACAGATCAGTGTTGATTTTCTGGGACACACAAGTGTGGGAGTGAAGCCAAGTATATGGAAAATTAATCTGGACTAAGATAAAGCATGAAGCTGTTAGTAAGCATATTACAATAAACATGATTAAAAAGACCAGATGTTCCAAACAAGACACACAGGATAATGAATCTTGTGTGTGTGAGAAGACAGACTGGAAAAGCCTTCCTGGGCTTCACAGTCATGAGAGTGTGGAATAGACAAAACAAAATATCCTGTTTGTCTTGTTGGTTTGGGAACCAATGAGCTGTATAAATCTTCTTGAGAGAAGCCAGTGTACTTTCTTAATTTGACTTCAGTATGCTATGCTGATTAAAAGAATATACTTAGAGAAAACTGTGAGACCTGCATCTCCTTCATCACAACACCCAAGCAAACTGGAAACTTTAGAAAACTTAATGACAGCATATGTGAAGTTCTGAATTAAAAAGAGACTAACTCCTTATAGTGGAACAGGAGGAAGAGTAACTAGGGAGCAGCTCTGCTGAAAAGAACCTTGGAGATAAGATGTCAGTAGCATTCCCTCACAGCAAAGAAAACCAACAGCATCCTAGGTGTTAAAATGGAAGTAATTATTCTTTTTCACATATCACATATTAGACTGTATCTGAAATACAGTTCCAAGCCCACTAATGCAAGCTGGATGCAGATAAATTTAATTAGCTCAGCTGAGAACCACTGAGGAGCTCCAGAACATGCTCCATGAGGAGAGCTTGAGGGAGCTTGGATTGGGTAACCTGGAGAAGAAATAGTTTTGGGATCATTAGACATTAGCTCTGCAGCATCTATGAAGGAGTTATTAAGATGGATTCAGCTCCTTACTGAGATTTGGGGTGAAAGAATGAGAGACAAGTCACGTATTAAAACAGAGATTACTTGCCTGAGTATGATGGAGGAAAAAAACATGACTATGATGATAACAGCATTTGAACATCCCAGCCATCAAAAGCTTGTGTATTCACAATTCTTGGAAGTTTTAAACATTCAGCTGGGCAAAGCCCTGAGCAACTTGATCTGACACTTGAGGCCCAGCTTTTGGTGGAATACTCAAGTTCTTTCCAAACTGAATTATCCTATGACACTACATGAAAAAAGAGATGTCATATAATGTGAGTGTTTTTCCCATCACTTGTGTTACAATAGAGTTGTCTAGGAAATATAAAGGTTTTCTATTAAAAAGTTTATGCTAGATTTCCACTAAAAACAACAGTCAATAAAGGCTTACTCTAGAGTAATTAATTAATTTGACTTTTAACTATTTCTGCTGGGTTTGTAGTTGAGAATTTAGAGTTAAGACATATTAACAAAAAATTGATACGAGATTGTTCTGACTGTCTTAGACAAGTTTTATGAACTTGTAGCCCTTATTACTTACAGAATAAGTAAAATTTTCATTCTGGATTAACAGTCTTCAGCTGTGAGAGACGCTGAATGACAGTTCACCATCTTGACACCTGGACAATAAAACAAAGGGGTTTCTCTTGCCTGTAAAAGATACAGATGGACAGAAAATGTATCAGCTGGAGAAGTTCTACAAAGTATGTGCATAGCTGAAAAAACCAAACTACTACAGCTTACTAGAGATTATCCTTCACTTGAAAAATAGAGTCTGGGGTCAGATTTCCTGTTATTTCCCTGGAAGAAACTGCAGGCCATGCCTGCACATTGATTCAAACAGGTTTTTTGGGTTTTTTTTCTTACTCTTATAGGTATCCTTCTACTTACCAGCCCCATTGGCTGCCTGAAAGATACTGGGAAGAAGATGAGCTAACAGGATACTTGCTAGTATTATTTAGGCCTCTAAGAGCATTCTGTCTTATGGTACTTGAAAATTTCATGTACTTTTGGTGCAGGGAAGTGATAATTTAATTGAGAGGTTAAGTTGTGGCATTTTGTCTTATGTACAATATTGGTGCAAATGAGTTTACTTTGAATGTGATTTGAATTTAAATGTGCAGTTTCAGCGCACACAAAAAAAAATATCTTTCCATTTACATTCTCCTAAGTGGAAAACTATCTCCAGTATATTTTTTACTATAAGATACAAATATCTGTATTTTTAAACACCTTTAGCAAGTATAAATTGATGTTAAATTGCCTGTACTACACACAACGATAGCATTGCTAATATCCCAGTGTCTCCTGTGAATTGCTGGATTTATTTGGTGTCCTTGAAGATATGAATCACAAGAGAAGACCTTTCTTCCTGCCTGGAGTTTTCCTGCAAATAGATTTCCTCTTTTTACAATTTGTTATCAATGTCATCTAGCACGGCTGAGGAACTCTGTTTGTTTTGGGGAGGCAGTTCATCTTTGCAACTTCTCTCTGTAAAAACACATTTAAAATAACTTTGAGACAATGCAGTTCCTTGCTTTAAATTTAATTTCTCTGCCCCTATATAGGATACAAAAAGAGTGAGAGAACAAAAATGGGAGAGGGACAGAAAAAAAAGAAAAAGGACAACATTACCTCAATGAGAATTAAAATAAACCCCCAGTTGTCTACAAAAGCCTAAAATACTGAGTAAAAAATGATCACTTCAGAGAAAATGAGAGGTTAGGGAGAATGATTTAAAACTAACATACTTTCTGTTGACTGTAATTAGATTATGCTACCTCAAGCAACAAAAAAGATACCTCAACATAAGCATCAATATCACCCATATTAGGTGATACAAGTGATTTAAAACTTTGACTGCAATTAAATGTTTTCTAGTAGTATATCTAGGACAGAAGTTGACTATTGAGAGGAGGCTTAAGACACTGCAGTCTGGTATTATAGGAAAAATATGTATATTGATAGATCATATTGATTTTCTCAGTATGAACTGATTATAAAACTCTTGAGATACAGGTCATATTATAATAACATAGTTGAACTTAAAGACTGAGCTTAGCTGAACACACACATCACTGCTAGAACTGCAGTGCAGTTAGTATCCCTCCACTGCCTTCAAATGTGGCCGACTTGAAATTCTTTCTTGATCAAATTTGCCAGTCATTTACTGGGAATCTTTAATTTGTTAGTTGCTTCATAAGATATCCATGAAAATGTTTTAGGACGCACATTTCTAAATAGTAGCTCATATATTGAGTATATTCTAACATAAATTGATCACATTTCATATTAACTGCTCCTCTTTAGAAAATTATTGGTATCTATTTTGAAAATAAAACTCACTGGATCCCCTTAACCTCCCTTTGGCAAAGGCTGTACCTTCTTAAAGAATTCTGATTTAATTAAACTTGGAAAGACCTTTCCTTGCTATGAATTGTTGTGGTTCTCTTTAGCCAGTGGAACTGCTGCTTCTTTTCAAGTTGTGGCACAGACCTAGGAGTTTAATCATCATGAGAATCTTCTAAAAGAATTAATTTTCTTTTAAGTACGCCACCTCCTTGTGATCAGCTTCATAACAAGAATTAATAGTTCGTTAGCCGGTAAATATTAGGTTGTTCACCAACAGAACATGATAATAACTGACATCTAAGTTTAAACCCTCATTGAAGAATAATGCGATTACCAGAAATTTGTTGTTGTCTTTCTTAAAGACAGAACTGATCTTGCAATGAATGGTTTAACATCTTTAATATAATTATATTACTGTAGACTACAAGTAATGTAACTAGAATCTTTTTCAGACCATTACGTGAAGGAAATACAAGCTTTGTTCTGCCTTGCCATGTGTTGGATAGGTACATGTTGTACATGAAAAGTCATAATTTGGCCCTAGCAAATCAAAACAGTGTGTCATTTTGGCCAGAGAACTGTCTCTCAGCATTGGTCAAATAGTCTACTTCTCCTACAAAGCTCAAAAGCCTGATTTTGAGTACAAGTATTTGAGTTTACTACAGGAAATAAAATAAAAGTAAAGTACAATGTGCACATTCAGCATTTGATGGAATAAAAATTAACATTTATGCAGTGCTTTGAATATTTACAGCATTTACCCCAAAGCATCCAACTACATTTTCCAGGCATGCACAGGAAAGAGCACAAATGAACTCTTAACAACTTTAATCCTTTGGGTGTTGGAGACTAAAATGTGATACTAAACTATGTAAGAACAGCTGATATTAAACAAAAAGAAAACTTAGAAAGCAATAAATAGTAGGAGCAACAGTCACTTAAAAGATATGCAAATGCCTGATACTGCTCTGTGTAAATGCCAGACAGGCAGACAAAATGTATACATTTGGACCTACTGGAATCCTCTGCCTAAAAAGAATTCCTACAGCTGGTCACTACTGTCCTGGAAGCTCTTATTGCCGCCAGCATGTTTTCTGTAGGACACACAGGCATGTATTGGCATGTCTGCCCGTGACAGAAGAGAAATCACTATCCGCCTACTATGCTCATTCTACTTACCAAGGGAATCTTATATTTGATGTCACTGACTGGTATGTTTCTGTTCATGTGACTAACTCACCCCTAAATTCAATTGTGACAGATATAAAAAGAAGCTGGCCTTTTATTTCAATTTTTTTGTATGTGAATTCATTCTTTTGACTGTAATTCTGTTATGTTATTTCATGAGACTCTAGATGTTGCAATTGTAAATATGCTATCATTTCTTGCAGGACGACACATCTTCCACTCTATACCAAAGGAATATCTTAGGCTTTCAAGAAAAAAATAAGTGTGACATTCAACCCTTGTGCTTAAGGACATTATCCATGAAAAAAGTAAGACTCCTATAGGGGTAAAAAGAAAAATTTCACTACAGAAAACATTCCTGAATAAAATATAACCTAAGTTGCAAAGCACTAAAATACAGAAGTCTATTTGGGCAGGAATTAACTGAAATCAAGATGTTTTCAGCCATACAGTTGGTGCTTTCAGCCTGTATGACAGGCAATTGCTTGCTGGTTTGTGACAAGGTATAAAGTAAAATAGCCCTGGGAGGAAGCTGTGAATGCTTCCTTTTATAGTGTTAGTGGGTCAGGGTGTTTTGTACACTCAACAATGTCCCAGATGCATTTCCATTTGAGCATGCTGTACCAACCTTGCTCTTAAAATACATATGCAAAGGAATTGCTTATGCCTGTACAGAGAGTTAGGAGATTTCGACTCTACAAGTATGTGGTACTGAGATGCAGAATGGAGTCCTCATGAAGATTAATATACGGTCTCTTCCAGACTCTGCTGGTTAATTCCTTAGGATGACTCTACATTCCCTTCTTCCACCCCCAGGTGGTTGTCATTCACTTGGCATGAGAAGTGTGAATTTAATTATCTTCCTGGAGAGAACTGAGCTCAGATCTGGGTAAACAGAGTACAATATTAAATGAGTACAGCAGTACTCTCAGCTGCCATTGGCTGTTGTTAGAAACTGATCCACTAGATTTGTTGAAACCAGTTAGATCAACTTTATGAATGGAGACAAGCTGTGTGATTCTGGCAAAGGTTATAGGAACAAAGTACTTTTTAGCACTCAGATGCTTCTTAAAACCTTTTGTTGAAAAGTAAGGAGAATTTTATGTGACATCCAAGCAAGTTTTTTGAGGCTTATATTTCTAAAAATAGAAATTCTCTCCTCAGGCCCCACTTTTTGTACACTTGCCTTTTAGTTACTGTCATTAGCTGCATTTTGCTTTTCTTTGAGTAGTATTTTTTGATTGACGTGGGTTGTTTAACACTGTAAAATACATATAATTATATGACATATAGTTACTGTTGAATTTTGAAAAATGCTAAGTTGTCCTACTTCTATGAAACTTACTTTTTGACATCGGTTTATCTTTTGCTCCCTAACATCTTTTCTTTTATTCTCTCTGAGAAAACTTCAATTCCACTTTCATTAGAATATTTTCTTTGGATGAGACAGAATTAGATCAATAGATGATCATTATTCATGTACTTCTATTTCTTAGACTAGAAAGGGAGTTTTATTATATTGACTCAGTGAAGGCAATACTTTGAGTTTCTGTCCTCTATTGAGAAGTCATACCTAACTGGATGTGAATGTGGGGATGTGTGAGATGGAGATGTGGTTAAAAGTTGTGCAAAAAATGTGACAGACACTTGGCAGATTTTCTTGTGTAAAAAATTCTAGATAAGATCTGAAAGACAGACAAAATACAATTCCTTAAGAAAACTGGTTGCAAATATAAATACTCAAACTATTTTTCTTTTGTTAGTTTGTTTTCCTGTGTTTTTTGGGGGGGAGTTTGGCTTCATTTTTTTTTTTTTTTTTNNTTTTTTTTTTTTTTTTCTGAAATAGACTACTATCAGCAAAAGAAATATGCTACAAATGTATGTGGAGGAGGTCAATATATTGTCCAGAAATTATATCCTCAACAATTTCACATTTCGTATAGGAAAAATAAACTCCCAGTATTGCTCAAACAGAAATAACAATAGAAGATTAGAAATATCTAGGACATACCAGAAATTCAGGTTCTAATGCTGACTATTTTGAAGAAATATTACTTTGTTACTCTGCCAGAAATATCCTGATACTGAATTTTTATGAACTTATTGCCTTACACACACTTATTCCAGTGGAAACAACTAGTGGAAAGGTATTGAAGTTTTCTAAAATGCATACACCTATGTTCTTTTTTAATCCACTGATGATTAAAACTTGAGTAACCAACCATCATAAATGTCAGCAGCTTTGCAGATATAAGCAATGAAAGAAGAAATGTTGTCTCTCTTCCCTGTTCCTGTAGTTTTCAGTTACTTTAAACTATGAATTTCAAATAAACAGGTTATGAATTTAGGGCAGGCTCTTCATTGCCTCTTCCAAGTCTACAACAAATTATTGTGTTGCTTACACAGTACTCTTTTTTTTTTTTTTTTACACAGATGCATTAAAAATTGGTTGTTATCTGTGAGCTGTGAAAAAATGATGTTTCTTAAAGACGATTTACCACAGGTTTTGACATTATTATTTTTCTCTGATAAAATGCAGGCAGATCAGAGTGTTGCAGCCAGCCCATTCACTTCAAAAGCTGCTTTGTATGCTTTTGACTTTGAGAATGATCTGCTGATTTCATCATGAGTTCATAAAAGCCCTTGTACCATGTGACAAAATCTCTGATTTGATAAGCTGGTCACAGTGGTACACAGCCAGAACAACACAGAAGTGTGCAGAAAAGAAGGTGAGAAAACACATAGGAATTTTTATTATTTCTAGGTCTCCTAATCTGATGGAAAAAACATTTACCATTTTGTCATGAACACAACTCCATGTAGGAGTTGCCTTTATACTTACTGAAATGCAGCTTATCTTGGTTTTTTAGGGGTAAAAAACATGGGACAGAATACATGTAGGTACTGCCAGATAGAGGTCATGAAGTTCCCCTGAAAAAGTAATCTTACCTCACTATAAATACGTACAGACAATTTCTACATCTGAGCTTGTCACCTGTTGACAGAAGATCACGGAATCAAATGCAGAGATCAATATGATCAGCGAGTGTTCAATTTATTGAGCTTAGCTGTTTCTTTATAAACCCTTTTTAGTTACATAACTGTGTGCCCATGAGGGTATCTACAGTTTATTATTGGTTAAAGGTAGCTGTCCATAAAGCCATTGCTAACATATTATTGGCTAAAATACTGCACATGCTAAGAAACCAAGTTATACTAAAATTAACTATGTTGATAGTACTCTTTAATTTTTTTTCTTTCAGCTGGTACTGATTCCCACTGAACTGAACTCTTGTATTCCTTCCAGCTGGCATTTGTTTATCTTTCGGCTCTCTGTTTCAAGGCCTTGTTAAAGTTGTTCAGTATCAATCAGTCTCACAGCATCCAGGCCTTCTTCTCTGTAAAATGTTCCCACAATCACCAGTTTACAATTAGTGGAGAGAGATCTCTGTGGAATCTCATAAAGCAGATGTCCAAAATCATGTCCTAAAATACCCAGTTCTTCTCCATTCCCTCTAATGTATGAAAGATTTCTCAGAGGCAGATGTAGACTTGCTATAGACTTCAAGGCATGATTCAGATTCCAAAATGTAAGAATCCAAGGCCAGTTGTTCTCCAGTGCTGCTGCTCTCCCAGGATGGAGAGCAGAATATTATTCCTAGTTCCTGCAGAATATTATTTCTAGTTCTTGGCGGACTTGCACAGTCCTGGGAAAGTTCTGTGACTGAGTTTTGGGGGTGCCTCTTGTAAGGAGTTCACTGGCCAGTGTTGGGTACAGTTCTTTTCTGCTCTTGCCCTTCCCACTGGCAAGATTGAAGCATGACTTTTCTGGGCAGCAAACACAACTAGGCTGCTTTTGAGATAAGATGCTGAAGGATACTGTTCTCTTCCCTGGAGCCTCAACAGCACAAAACAAATCATAGAATCATAGAACCACCAGGTTGGAAGAGACCCACTGGATCATCAAGTCCAACCATAATAAGTGAAGGTAAACCATCTGAGTAGCAAATATCAGTCTCTAGGAATTTGCTAGTAAGTTTGTATTGGTTTCTATTTATTTATTTGTTTAGACATAAAATTAGGAGTGGATTTTTTTATTTGTTTTTTTTAGAAGCTTTTTTTCCTCCCATACCACTTGCTTGTTGGCTTATGGATTGGTTTTGGATTTTTTTAGCGTGGGGAAGGGAACGGGGATCCATTTCCTTAATATTAATTGGTTTGGTTTGGCTGGGTTTTTTTATAATGTTTTCTTTCTTTATTTATGTCAGGGATATTTTGTTGCTGGAGGTTGCTGGATGCATTTATTTTGCTGGAGTTGGGTGACGGTGTAGACTATTTTGTTCTACTCTGCCCCACTCCCCACCCCGTTTGTGGTGTTTCTTTGCTTGTTTATATATTTGGTTTGCTCCTTTTCTTTTTTTTTATCCTAAATCATGACTTTTTTTCTAGTTACCTCTGGAAGCTCTTCAGGGCTTCTGCAGTCCACAGGTTTTTGTTGAATGTTCCCTACTTGTTACATGACTCTTGAATGAAAAGGGTAAGGTACCCATACGCTGTAGCTGTCTGCTGTGCCAGGTGTAGTAGGGTGTCATTGATTTCACTGGTAAACAAGACTGCTTCTAACACAAGCTTTGGCAGCTTGTGGTGGCTTTGAAGGGGGCCTGAAGCTCACTTCCAGGCAGATGGAGGAGACCCTTGGAACATGTAAGGCCTCAACTCACACTCTACTTGAGAGGGTAGGTGATGACACAGGCCAGGGTGGCAGGAGAGGTGCTCTCAGCCAGGCACAGAGCCCTTATGGAGGGGAGAGTAGGAGACCTAGTGACAGTGAATGCCAAAAGGCTGAGGTGTTCACCGCCTTCCTTCCCTCAGCCTCTATCAGAGAAGTCTTTCAGGTCTTTGCTCATAGAGATAGGGTTCTACAAGAATAAATTTACAATGATGATAAAAAGATCAGTTAAGGTTTATCTTGATAAATCTTGATCCTTACAAGTCCATGGGATCCAGTACAAAAGCATGAACCTCTCCGAGTCAAAACAAGATTCCCTAAGGTGGCTGGAAATGAAGACCTTGCTCTGCAAGAAAAGGCTGGGGAAGCTGGAGTGGAGAAGAGATGGTTTGGGCAGGAGAAAGCTAACAGTCATCCAGCACTATCTAAAAAAGATCATTGAAGAGATTAATCCAGGACCAGTGGTGCATAGCAGAGGAATGAGAGACAATAAATTGTTTTTCCAAGTGATTATGAGAGGGATATGTGCTGTACTGTGAAGATAAACTTCTTTATTTTTATTTTTCTGTATGTTTTGAATATCCAATTTGGTGAAAACTTGTGTGTGTGCCTGGGTTTTTAAGCAGTCTGTCAGCAGCAGAGGAGAGAAAGGGTGATACAGGAGGAGACATTGACCTCTCTCCTACCTCTGCCAGTGAACTTGCTACCAATAGTTTTGCACAGGCCTGGCCCTGGCTGCACATGCATGTTCAAAGGTTTCATTCTGTGGTTATTCTGGCAAGGATCCTTTGAACTGTGAGTGCCCCAAGAGTCCTCTGCCCCAATGTGAGAATTTTCCTGAAGGAACTTCTGCACAAGCCAAATTAAAGAACTTTCCATGCAGAGATACTAGTATGGTCCATTACTTCCTTTGTATATTTTGTTGTGAAAAATGAATGAAAGGAACTGAAATGTAACTTTCTAACTGTGATGTTATTTAGCTCTTTCACAGACGCTACATGGTCCTTCAGTAATAAAAAATTGATATTTCCTCACTGAATCCCTTTCATCATCTTAATAGTATACTGAATATAATGAATGTGATGTCTTCATATACAGACTAATAAAGGGAAAGCAGAACTGCACAGTTCTGCTAACCTTAATGATTTCTACTCTTTATTGCAGTGGTGACACAAGTGAGGAAATACAGTAAATATCCCTTATGCAATCTGGGGGTTTTTGCTTGTTATTCGTTTTGGTTTCTGCCTCCCCAAGCTAATATGCATCATAACTGCAGACAGGGGAGAACTCAAACCCAAAGATTTTAAAGCTGTCAAGGTTTTCACAAACATAAACTTTGCAAGATTCCCCTATCCCTACTTCTTTATTCCAAGATTATTTCTGTCAGCACTTTTAAATCCAGGAATTACTTCTGTAGGCAGTATCACAACATTCGGAATTACCCATAAAAAATGCAGTTTACAGGGATGATCACAGCCTAATTCTGTCACTTGCAAGTGAAGGACAAATTTCTCATTCCGTTCAGTATTCGTACTGATATTCTCTATCTTGTTTTGGTTTTGTATGAAATGCTATGAATTTTTTTTGTTCCTAAACATTTTTCAGCCAACAACTGAAAATGAAGTTCAACAAAGGCAAGTGAAAAGGCCTGCACCTAGGGAGGAACAACCCCATCCACCAGTAAGGGTCAGGGGTTGACCTTCTGGAAAGTAGCTCTACAGAGAAGGGATTGGGAGTTCTGGTGGACAACAAGTTAACTATGAGCCAGCAATGTGTCCTCAGGGTCAAAAAGGTCAATGGTAACCTGGAGTGCATTAAGGAGAATGTGACTGGTTGAGGGAGGTTATCCTTCCCCTCCACTCTGCCCTAATGAGGTCTGCATCTGGAACTCTGGGTCCAGTTCTGGGCTCCTCAACTCAAGAAAGACAAAGAACTGCTGGAGAGAGTCCAGCAGAGGGCCATTCAGATGATCAGCAGACTGGAGCGTCTCTCTTACAAGAAAAGGCTGATAGACCTGTGTCTGTTTAGCCAGAAGAGGACTGAGAGGGGATTTTACCAGTGAAAGCTGCCTGGCAGAGAAAGACCTGGGAGTACTGGTTGACAGATGACTGAATGTGAGCCAGCAGTGTGCCCTGGTGGCCAGGAAAGCCAAGAAGATCTTGGCTTGTATTTGAAACGGTGTGGTCAGCAGGACCAGGAAAGTGATTCTGCCCTTGTACTCAGCACTGGTGAGGCTGCATTTGGAATACTGTGCTCAGATTTGAGC
>WAAB01002234.1:4853-19415 GCA_013389865.1 Piaya cayana
GGAGAAGAGCAGCCAGATTAGGATGCTGGAGTCGTGTTAGGATGCTGGAGCTGTATTAGGATGCTGGAGTCGTATTAGGATGCTGGAGCTGTATTAGGATGCTGGAGTCGTATTAGGATGCTGGAGTCGTTTTAGGATGCTGGAGTTGTATTAGGATGCTGGAACTGTATTAGGATGCTGGAAGGAAGAAGCTGCAGCAGGACCTTGGCAAGGGCACAGGTAACCCTGCAGCTCCTCCAGCACTGCCGAGTGATTCTCTCATCACCCCAGGAATAGTCTCCCCGCTGGCACAGGCTCAGGAATATGGCATTTTTTGCTGTTATTTTTAACAGCGCCGGGAGAGCGGAGCCCCGGGGACCTGCACCAAGGCCACTTGTTGGCTAAAACGAGACTGCAAATGGCATCGCTTGCTCAAAGCTGGCTGGGGCCCGGCAGGGATGCTGAGCTTTCCACAATCAAGCAGTGACCGTGCCTCTCATCGTATCACTCTGAGACCTCGGAAAAAGTTTCTCCCCAGCTTTCCTGGAGCCCCTTTCAGCACTGGAAGCTGCTCTAAGGTCCCCCTGGACCCTTCTCTAAGGCTTCTCTTCACTTGTCTCTGCAAAGCCTCGCTCCGTGGAGCACTGATGCCCCGAAATTAATTACAAGAAAAACTGGCTTTATATGTAAAAAGTAAAATCGTAAAGATGAAAGGTTTTATTATTGCGTTTGCACAGTTGATACCCTTTGCTGTTATTAAGACAAATCCAGCTGGTGGCTTAAATATGCCAATGTTTCCTGAGGGGTTTATCAGCTGTGTCACATCAACGCTTCTATTTTTGCTGTGAGATTACAGGAACACTCGCCTCTATCTGTACTTTGTATCTGGCCTTTGCGATCCCTGCACAGGGGACACTGGTGGGCTGGGGGAGAAGCCCAGCCCGAGGATCTTTAGGATGATGTAGCATGAAAGATGAGCTCGTATTAAGCTTCAGCAGCTTTGTAGCTAGTAAAAGTGATTAAAGACCTGCCAGCACCCTCTGTCTCCCCAGTGGGAGGCTTGGCATCCAAACCCAGAGCCCTGGCAGGGCTGCGTTTAAGTCCTCTCCATCCTCCGTTCCCTCAGGACCAGGGGCTGGTGCCTCCGTGCCAGCAAATGAAGCGAGCGGGGAGCTCAGATCAGGTCAGGGATGCTGACACCAAACTGAATCCTTGCGCTCACCGAAGTCCAGCGAGATTTGCGTGACCACAAACGTCCAAGTCTTCCTTTTTTCTAAACCCAGAACTCATGGGTTTTTTTAACTTCTGAGATGCAGTCACCAGCAGTCCTGAAGTGGTTTCCCACAAAAGATGCCAAGTTAAAAAAACCCTCTCTGAGTCAGAGAAAAAAAGAGACAAATGCCACATTTTCTGCAGGAAAGGGTTTCAGGGTGACACAGCGCCTGGAGAAAACATTCGCTCCAGCCAAAATTAACAAACTGGGGGTAAATTTGGGCGTGCGGAGAGGGGAAAACCTGTGCTGGTGTCAGGAACTGCCTGGCCATGAACCTGCTTTAAGGATAATAAAGCACAAACACCTGCACAGCAGCCCCGTGTGCCGGCTTTCTCTGCCCATAGAGAGCCGTGGAGCCAGTCTCTCCTGCCTCTGCCAGACAACTGGGGGATAAAAATCCTTAAAATTGGATGAAGACCATGAAATGAAGGCACAGCAAGCTTGGAAGTTCAGCTTTCTGGTCCTTTGTGTGTCCAAATCACCCTCCAGGAGCAGAAGAGCACAGTTTGCTACGCTGCGAAGGGCCCAGGGAAACCTGATTGCGGCTGCGAATCCCAAAGGATTCAACCGTATGCTCGGTCTCTGAATATTTATGGGAAAGAGCTCATTGGGGCTTTTCCCCAGATTTATAGCAACGTCCCCAAGGTGAAAAATGTGATTTTATATTCGCCATTAATCTCACACAACAAAACACATGGAGAGGATCCTGCGGGGAATTCAAATGAATTGATGGAGGTGGTAGGAACTGATACGTGACACGGAAAGAGGCTGAAATCGTCGTCGTTTTAATCCCTCACTCGGCAGCCTTGTTTCGTGGTCCCCACCGCATCCTTACAGCCGCGGCGGGATGAAGGGCTCACAGGACCCGCCAGCTCCGGCCACTAATCTTTGCTTGATGGGAAGGAAAAGAACCTCATTTTCTCCTTTATTAATGAAAACCAGGCAGAATCAGGCCCGTTCCCTGGGATCTTCTTTTTATTGATAAGGGTTTTAATGGAAAAGTTCCTTATTTTTACTGATGCTGTAGGAAAAAAATGGGAACCCGAAGGTGGGAATTCAAGGAACCTCTTTAAAAAATAAGTATCACGTTAAAATTTTTGTGTTTTAAACATAAAACCTCATCTTATGGATGGGCAAGATCTCTTATCGTGATGCCCATCCACACGCCTTCCTGGGACCACGGCAAAACCCGCCAGGCTCACAAGTCTCCTCAGCTGAAGGTTTATCCTGAAGCACCTCCAGCAGCTCAGGATTTATTAAGGACGGGTCTGCCTGTGTCCTTACTGCAGTTTATGGCCGTGCCATTAAACTTCCAGAGATTAGAAGCATGAGGGAGAATATAAATGACAAATGAGCTCCAATGAGCCGTCTGCTAGTGGGACTGTCTCCCTGGAGAATATTTCAGAAGCTGGAGGTGTCTGAGCACCACTGAGAGGTGCTGGGCTTGCAGCGAGTGAACCAGACACCCTCCAGAGCGGTGCTGTCTTGCAACAAGAAATAAAGACAATTTTGAGAAGGCGAATACAAGGAATTTTATTTCTCTAGCCACTCTGAGCAAATAGAAATGCTCTCCCAGCATCTGGGATGAGAGGTGGCTCCAGGGTCCTGGGGTGTGTGGAGATGCAGCCGCCGTACGTGAGGGGTGGGGAGGGAAAGCAAAACCCAAACCAGCCCCATGGGTTTGTAATAAATTGAGCTGCAAGGAGAGGGGAATGTAGAATAAATCTGTGCAGATGCCCAGTGCGGACACACCAAAGCCTTTAGCTGTGTCTCAGGAGATGGATGAGGTGAGCCTGGCTCATAGTTTGATGACGTGCTCGTTACCAGACTAATTGCTTCCTTGGCCAGGGTCAGAGGCTGGTGGGGGTGAGCAGGGCTGGGTCACCCGCACCTCTGGCTGGGAAAGCTCTGCCTGTGGCTGCGGGCGGGGAGCCCAGGGCAGGGTGCCCTGTGACACTGGGGACGTTTCATCTCCTGCTTTTCATCTCAGCTGCAAAGTCCTCTAATTCCTGCTGAAACTTATTGAGCTCCCTGAGCCGCTAACGAGCCCCAGGGGATGGAGCACTGTGCGCAGGAGCCTGGTGCTACTTCTCATCTCTCCCTTTGCGATGGGAATTGTTATTCCCCCATAGGTTTTACTGCTCTAAATGATTTTTTTAGCTGAAAAGTTGTAGGAAACTCTTGCTTTCGCCCTCTCCCGCGTGGCTCTGAGCAGAAGCAGGGTCTCCCATGGGAAAGGGATGAAGCTGGTTCCTGCTGAGCAGCTGCCATCCCACTCATCCCAAACTTTTCTTGCTGTTTTGAGGATGATGGTGAGGAGAAAGCAGACCCTGGAGTGCTGCTGGATCCAACCACCCCAGGCACTGATACTCCCCATGCTTCAAAGGGAATCCCCTAGAAACTCGGCTGGGATTTGATGCCAAGACCCACCTTGTAAATCCCTGTCCCTGTGACGTCCTGTCTGTCACCTGCTTGGGGGCTCGAAGGCAAGAAACAAATGACTTGATAACACCAGAAAAGATGTGCTGTGCTGGGGTTTAAAAATAAAACAAAGTGCTCGTGCCTGGCAATCCCTCATCCCTGTGCCTGGAGCTGTCAGCGGCCCTTGGCAGCTCCTGTGCAAATCAGAAACTGCCAATAAATCACCCGGCGCAGGCACTTCCATCCCCTCCCCTCCATCCCGGTGGGTCCAGCCGCAATCCCCAGGGCTGAGCTGTCACCCAGCTGGGGATGGATGCAGTTAGGTGGCAGCCAACGTGTGGGGCAGAGTCCTGCTGGCTGCGCACCAGGAGTATTTGCAACCTGTTGCATCAGCCCTGCTCTGCAAAGGATGGTTTCCAGGGGCTGAGTGGGGAGAAGGGGTAGTGTTGGAGCTGCTCCCCAGCTTGTGGCGTGCGTCGCTCTCCTGCGTGTGCAACTCCTGCTCCTGAGCGCAGCTCAAGTACCTGACAGAGCCCTGTGGAGCCCTCGAGGATGCTTTGCCTGAAAAAGGGGCTGCAGAACCCACGGCTGATATTTAAAAGCTGAACTTTAAATCTCCCTCTTTTATACGGCATGAGAGGCGCAGCATGAGTTGAAGGAGTGTTTACTGTACCTCTTCTTCTTAATGAATCATAGAATCATAGAACAACCAGGTTGGAAGAGACCCACCGGATCACTGAGTCCAGCCATTCCTATCAAACACTAAACCATGTCCCTCAGCATCTCATCCACCCGTCCCTTAAACCATTCCAGTGAAGGGGACTCAACCCCCTCCCTGGGCAGCCTGTTCCAGGGCCCAATCACCCTTTCAGTGAAATATTTTTTCCTAATGTCCAGCCTGAACCTCCCTGGTGGAGCTTGAGGCCATTCCCTCTCGTCCTGTCCCCTGTCGCTTGGGAGAAGAGCCCAGCTCCCTCCTCTCTACATGCCCTGCTCATGTGAAGCCTGACTATGGACACGAAGGAGCATTGGACCCCACCAAAAGCTCTAAAAGCCAGTGCAGGGTGGTGGCTGAGGTGGTACAGCGGATTGTAGAATCCTAGAATCATTACAGGTGGAAAGAACCTCGAAGATCATCAGGTCCTTGCTCCCCAAGAAGACATCCAAGAGCTGCCCAGGAGGGAGGCACAACTTGGGGACAAATGCTGCAAAACTGGAGACAAACAGAGGTGGGGAAGATGCTGGGTGGTGCACCAGGAGGGCGATGGTTGGACTCGATGATCCGGTGGGTCTTTTCCAACCTGGTGATTCTATGATTTGGGGCTGGAACAGCAGCTCTGTGTGCAAGCCTTTCGCAGCTGCCGCTGGTGCAGGGATGCCCGGGGCCAGGCTGACCCTGTCCTGCCCATCCTGGCGGTGACATGTGGCGGGACACGGTGTCCCCATCAGTGCCTGTTCCCAGCTCTGGGACTGCAGCGGGTCCTGGCAGCCCCAGCGTGCGCGGAGCCCTGCTGTGTTCCTGTGCCACGTGGCTATTTATAAGCCGGGAGTCGTACAAGGTTGGGACTGTTCTTTTCCGTGATCGTATCAAATCAACGAAACAGGGAGAGCGCGCAGTCTATTCGACATCCTGTATGTGGGTTGTTTTTTTTTTTTTATTTGCGCAATGAGTTTTCATTCCCACTTGGATGGCGAGGCGGTAACGGGAGACGGAGCTCATCCCCACAGTGGGTCGTGAAGCCAAGAGCAGGAGGGATGAGCTCTCCCATGGGAAACGCGATGGTTTTTCTGCGGGGATAAACCCAGCTCTGCAAACGGAGCGGGGTTTGGGGCTGGGAAATGCAGTGGGAGCCCCACGTAGCGTCCTTGAAGCTGAACCCAGCTCCCTCTCTGTTCTCTGTAATGTTTCCCCACGGCTCTGCTCGGAGTGAGGGAAAAACACTGCTGAACGACAGAGAAATCTCTCCCTGAGAGAGAAAAGCTTCATGCAATTTCTTCCACATTAAGTGTGACATCTGCTTCGGGATGACTCAGGCGGGTTCCCACCACCCGCATAGGAGAGAAGAGGATTCTGGGCACCCACGCCAGCTGGGTCAGACCTGCTGGGCTCAATCCCTTCACCCTGTCTCGGTGAGGAGGTGTTTGGGGAGTTTTAATAAGCATAAATCAAGCGGTTCCCAACACCGCTGAATTTAGAGCTTTGATTGCTTTGCTCGGTGTGGGTGGCACTCGAAGTGCTCGCCGGGGATGTGATGGAAGCCAAACACTCCGCTGGCTTTTGAGCCTGACATTGCCACGGGAGCTGTGGGCCCTGTGCACCGAGCTCTTCCCCGCGGCTGCTCGGCACGGCCACGGTGTTTCTGTGCGGTCACTGCCCCTGGGAACAGGGTGTTTGTCCGTCCATCTCCTGCTCACAGTGGTTTGCTGAGCAGGCGATGCCGAGCGCCTCGGAGCGAAACCTCAAACCGCAGCGCGGGGCAAACGCTGGGGATGTGACATTTTGTCCCATGTCAGCAGGTTTTTTACTTCGCTGTCTTGCTAAGCGCAGGAAAAAGCGCCTGTGAGCAGGATCCTGCATCCTGCCTTGCCCAGGGGAAGCAGCAGGTGCCTCGGAGAGGATTCGGTGGCAAGAAGGGATTGACTGATCCTGCCCAGGCACATTTGCTGGGCTCCTGCCCAAGCGTTGTGGGGTCTACAAAGCTCAACCTTGCTGGGAGAACTGGGGCTGTGCTGAGTGTTGGCTCAGGACCCCTCGGTGCTCTGAGAGCAGCCCTTGGCACATCCACGCTCAGCAGCATCAGCGACTGAGCATCCCCAGCCCCACCACATCCTGCAGCGGTTTTGGGGGGGCTCCCCCCGCGCACGGGCTGGGTGCCACCTGGCGCTGCCCGGGCTGCGCTTCTCTTCAGGCCTCCTCCAGGAGCTGGTTTGCAGTCCCGCTGTTTGACTCCAAACACGCTCAAGGAGATGACATTTGTTTGCAGTTATTTCCCACCCCCCCCTTCACTGGCTCGGTCTGCAGATGCTTTGTGGGCTGTCTTTAACAGCTGAGGATAATTAATTGACCTTAATTAGTTACCCTTAATTTACTGACATCCTCTCTGCTCAGGAGATGGGTGACAAGCCCAGGATGGTGCTGGTGCATCCTGATAGAGCAAATCCTGCTCCTTCCCTGGGCTGTGCTCCTGCCAGGAGGGGGGTAAATGGACCCATTGCCCCTAAAACTTGTGCTTCTGCACCCAAACCAGGGGGACACGAATCCTGTGCTGGTTCTTCTCCCAGCTGGGTTAAACCCCAGGGCTGAGGATGGCTGTGGGTGAGGAGTGTGGGGGCTGCACAGGGAAGGGAGGGATTTTCTAGGTGCCACATCAAGTGCGGAGTTATTAGAACCTCATGCTCTGTGTGGGCTGCGCTGCTCAGTGCTCCCACGCTGGGGGTTACCCTGGAAAGCCTCCTGGTCCCCTCCCTGTGTGGGTCTGGGGGATAGGGCCCCCCTGAGCCCCATCCCTGCATCCAGCATTGCCTGTTCCCCCTTCCTGGGGGAACATAGAACCTCTCACAGCCCCTCGGTGCCCCCCGAAAGGCTTTTTGTGCATGTGTTAATGGGGCTGGGGAGTGATGGAGCTGCTCCCACGGGCTGGGGATGCTGCCTGGGAGCAGCTGCTCCATCCTGGTGCTAATGGAATCCATCGTGGAACCCAGCCCCAGCAGCAGCCGCCGCAGCAGCGTTTGGGAGCCAGATTCGACGAAGGGAAGTGACTCAACGTCTTGGAAGGAGTTGGGGGCGGTAGAGGGGGGCAACAGAGGACAGCGGGCGACCCAGGGTGGGGACAGCGCGGTGGGGGGTGGCCGGTAGCCACCTGCCTCCCCTCAGAGTCCCTCGCCAGGGCCAGCGTCGCTCTGCGGAGCCCTCTGCTCTTGGTTAGCCCCTCGTTAGGGCGTTGCGCTCCCAGCCAGGGTGGGATGGGACAGGAAAGGAGGCCCTTTGGGAAGCAGCTTGTTGCTTCCTCACGCTGGCTTGCGGTGGGATGTGGGCCAAGGTTCCCAGCTCCCGGCGTCACACCCTCTCCCAGCTGTTGCTCGCGGAGCGTCGTGCTGCCAAGAAAGCCCCGGTGATGGATGCCGCCGCAACTCCTTCCCCCTCCCATCGCCCTTAAAACCGGTGGGGAGTGACGCTGTGCCTGAGCTTGGCCCCCTCAGCGCCAAGGGCCGCCTGTGGGATGAGAGCTTGTTCCCAGCGAGCCTTCGGCGTCGCGGCTGGGCTGAGCAGCTCCTCTTCCTCGCGGGGTGCCCCGGCACCTTGGCTTGGTCCTCCCTGGCACGGAGCAGCGGGACAGCGCAGCGCTGCATGAGGTATTTGGAAAGGTTGCTGGGGGATACTGGGAGGACTGGGGGGTGTTGCCATGGGAGAGGGCAGGATGGGTCCTGTCCTGGCAGACCCAGCCCGTGCGACCGACCCCAGCCCGTGCGACCGACCCCAGCCCGTGCGACCGACCCCAGCCAGGGCCACATTTCTCATTTTATTTATTGCTTTTGGAGGCAAACTGCTTTTACCACTGCTATGGTTGGACTAGATGGTCTGGTGGGTCTCTTCCAACCTGGTTGTTCTATGATTCTATGATTCTGTGGGGAGGCTGCTTAGCATCAGGGTGCGAAGCATTTACATCCCACTGGGGAAGCTGCCACAAATCGGACTCGATGATCCAGTGGGTCTTTTCCAACCTGGTGTTTCTAAATGCCTCACGCACCATGCGCTCTGCTTGGCTGCTGGCACCCAGGGGAGCTGCAGCCCCATCCCGGGGTCCTGCAAGCCCCTGGAGCGCTGGTCACGAGCTCTGTTGATTGGCACATCCTTGCCTGGTGCAGACAGCTGGGCTTTTTGTGCCTCTTCTCCTTTCGTTCGCGCCGGACCCGCTGATCTGAGCGCATCAGCAAGTTTCCTCCTGATTCAGCCCCAGAGGATGTTGAAACACGGCGTTGTGCAAAAGTGGGCATCAGCCCGGGCTCCAATTCCTCTTTTGTGGCCCCTGTGGGAACTCGGCCACACGCAACAGGGGCTTCTGTCCCACCTACACGGGGCAGTGGCTCTAAGGTCCCCAGAGGTATCGCTCCTCGCTGGGCATCGCCCACTGTCCCCTGGGTCACGGTGGCATGAGGGCTTTCTCATTGCTTTGCCAGTGGCTCCAGAGAACTTGAGATTTTTTCCCCTTGAGTGCAGCTTAAGCCGGGTCCTGGATACCAAATGGATATTGGGGATGGGCAGCAGGTAGGGGCTTTGCCCCGGACTCGCTGCTGGCTCCGATTGAATGTGATGCAGTGGGCGCAGGTGCCTGGCGCAGGTGCACAGGGAAGAATTTTGGTCCAGTTATTGTGTATTCATGTATTTTTAGTGTCTATCTCCCTCCAAACGGGCTTCCCAGCATGGGTTGGAGGTTTGTGGCCTCCCAGGCTCGATCCATACCGGATCATCGGCTGCGTGGCACTTGCTGCTGGCATTGCCACCGACTCGCAGGCACAGGGCTGAGGCCAGGCGGGCGCTCGGCTGCTGCCCCTCTGCCTGGGGTCCCAGTGCAAACTGGGACAGGCTGATTCATCGCTGGGAACTGACCGCCGGATCCAGATCCACCTCGGCGCACAGGGCTCAGCTGGACAAACAGCTGGGAACAGGCAGGAGCTGGCGAGCGTGCTGGAGGGGGGCGGCATGGCGAGGTGGGGCGACGCGCTTCCCTTCTGCCGCGCACCCCAGGGATGGCTTGGGGTGACTCCTCTTCTGCGTGTGCGAGGCCAGCAGAGGTGGGGGCACCCTGGGCAACAGGGACTAGAAGCGGCCAAGGGTGGAGGTGCCGCATCCTGGATCACAGGGAGCCCTTTAGCTGCACTCACCCCTCGCCAGGAGCAAGACCACAGCTTTTTTTGCATTGAGAAGGGATCTCCAAACCCTGCCCAGGAGGTTCTGTGGGACTTCTGAGCTGATTTTATGCAGCACAGGGGCTGTGGTGGATGGGACAGCACCGAGAGCAGCCGACTGCTCCATCCACTCTTCATGTCCAGCTGAACTGAGCAAGAAAGTGCCTCGTCCTAAGGTCCAAAGTCCCCACATCCTGCTGCTGAGCATCGCTTCCCCCTTTCCAGGCGCTGCCCATCGCGGCGGCTGGTTTAGGCCACCGGCTGTGGGTTTTTTCACTTGGCCCCACATCGGCAATACGCGCGCATCATTCATGGGACGAGAAAGCTCAGCACTAACTACAGCCCCCGCTGCTCGGATGCTAAAATGATGTAACCCCAGGGTCATCTGTGTACAAGCCCTAATGAGGTTATAGAAGTAGCAGAGACGTGTGGTCCTTCCTCTATACATTCAGCCCTCTGGGGATCTATCAAGCTCATGTAAGTACTGGATTTATATATTTTTTTTTATGAATATATATATTTATTTGGGAAGGAGGGCGTTGCTACAGCTGTTGAAAATTATTCCTTCGCTCAAGGGATTTGCATCTGGTGGGCTTTTTTTTTTGCTTCCCTGTTATTATAAAGCAGGTTTGGGGTTTGGTGTAGTGGTGGACAGCAGGCAGCGGTGACCTCTGAAGTCCTGACACCTGATGAGTGTTGAGACCCTGGAGGTCACTGCTGCCCCAAACCCCTGTTTTGTTTTTTTTTTTTAAGTGTTCATAAAATCTACAGTTTTTTAGAGATGGGATTTGCAGCCTGCAGCGGTGGGAAACCCTGCTGGGGATTTGCGCGTGGGAAAAGCGCGTGGAGGGGGGCAGGAAGAGGATGGGAATTTAAAGGGGATTGTCCTCAAAGCGTGGCAGTGCCACCTCGGTGGGGACAGGGAGAACAGGGGGACTTTTCTTTGCCGCCCTGATCTGCATGCAGCTGGGAGCGCGGCACGCAGCTGCGAGCTGGGGGGCTGGAGGATGCTCCTCTGGATCCGGGGTGACTTTCTGACTTGGAGAGGGTTGAGCTCTGCCAGTTCTGACCTTCCCCCATTGCTGGTGCGGTCACGTCTGTCCCTCTGGCAGCAGAAGGGAAAGGCCAGTTTCCTTTTCTTGGTTTCCTTCCTCTTTGTGCCCTCAATCCCCAGCAGTTGAGAGCAGCTGGAGCAGCCCCACAGGTGGCACATTCCCCTTGAAATAGTGTCCCCAAGGCATGTGCTGGCCTTGTCCCCAAGGAGCCTGTGACAAAGCCCAAGCCATGGTTAGGGACACCCTCTCTGGGCTGAGGCAGGTCCTGGAGCCCCAAAGAGGATGGAAATGCCCTGGGATTGCAGCGTTTCGTGCCCTGTCTCACCTACCCAGGCTGGTGCGATGCAGCGGGAGGATGCTCAGAAAAAAAAAAGGGAGTTTTATTGGCCTTTTTATTGCCTTCAAAGTGCCAGGAAAGCCTGGGCTTAATAGCAACCTATATATATATAAAAAAATAGAGAGAGAGAAGAGGAGATGAAAGAACTTTTATTATCTTGGAAGACGCTCAAGTCATTTTAAGCAGCCCAGAAACACAAACTGCCCTTTTAAAAGAAAATCCTCGCCTCTGTAGGTACAAACGCCCAAGATTTTCCCCTTTAAGGCTCAACTCTTCACAAGAACAGAAAGAACGAAGAGCAAAGGACCAGGGCTGGGCTCTCACTAATGGGGCGGCTCCTAACAACCCGGGGACTTTGTGTTCCCTTGCCAGGCTCCTGCAGGAGCTTTGCCCCGGGAACAGCCTGGCACGACCTGTGTTTTGGGGTTAAACGCCCGCTTCTGGCTGGATTGGGGTGCGCTTTCCATCGAGGTGACCCCACATCATGACTGGGGGCAGATTGTGGAACCCCATCCCATCCCGACTGGTCCTGTCCCGCACAGCCCAGTCTGCTCTGCCCAGATAAACACTGACTCACGCTGTTATTCCGTCCCACCCTGGGCACAGTTGGCTTTTTTGAAGGCTGCTTTTCCCAGCTATTCCCTTTTTTTTTCCCCCCCCTGTTCACTCGGGTGGGGTGCGAAGCCTTAGCTGGTATGCAGGGAGCAGACGGGGTCGCCGAAGGCTGCCAGGAGCAGAGGTCCCACGGTGCGAGGAGGCGAGGGCTGCTCCAAGGAGGCAGAGCAGGGCTGTGTTGGAGCCCCACGGATGCAGGTAGGGTTTGGGCTTTCCTCAGTTTCCCCTGATGGGACTGGATTTGCTCCCTCCCTCTGCTTTATGGATGGGGAGCTGCCAACCCAAATCCTCACTGGCAGGAGCCCGTGTGCTCCTTGTCAGGCTGGCACAGACACTCAAAGATGCTGCTGCCTCTCCTGCGGCATCCTGAGCCCTGGTCCCCTTTCTGGTCCCCTTCTCAGCTGGCTGGAGCAGGAGAGAGGGCTCAGGGATGGATTTGGGGTGCTGTGGCCAGGGAGTTGCGTTCAGGCAGCTCACGGTTTGGGGTTTTGCAGTGGGGTGGTCCAAGCTCGCTTTTGATGGGCACGCGACTGGTGGGCGATTTACGCCGAGGGCTGGGGCTCCATCTCCGGGCATCCTCGTGGGGACTGGGAGCTGCGCGGCCCCTCTCCCTGCTGCAGCTGTTGCCATGGAAATTGCTGGCTAAAATAAGGGTGGATTGGAGCTGGGTACCTGGGGCTGTTTTCCCATACGTTCTATTTTCTTTCTCCCTGCAAGCATTTACAGTCTCTCCTGTGGGACTGGGAGATGCCGCCACGGATCCTGATGAGGGCATCTCTCCCCTGTAAGATTTGGCTGGAAAAATGAGTGCTAGAGGGATGGATGGGGTGGCATCAGCTGCCAACTTGGGATGGGGTGTGCATCTCTGCTCCCCAGGGTGTGCTCCTGCTCACAGCAACAATTCACTGTGCTCAGGATCTAGCTCGTATGGTGGAATGAGTTCAACCAGAGCCCCTTGGGACTGGGATCAGTGTGTGCCGTGGGAGAGAAATCCAGGGCTCTGGAGGGTCTGGTGCTGGCAGATCCCAGGGGACAATCGAGGTGCTGTTTCGCCTCGTGCCCTTCCCAGAGCTGCCTCAGAAGAAGGGCCATACGTGTCCCCCAAACATCTGCCTGCAATTCCCTTCTCTCCCGGCACAGGGCTGTGCGCTGCGTGGGCAGCCTGGCTGCGCCGGAGGAAGCGGGTTTGGGTTTGGGGTGCGCTGGGACCTCGGAAACCGCTGCTGGGAAGGGAGGGAGGAGAAAAAAATCTTCAAATGAGAAAAAGGCAGAGCAGCCGTGCAGGCAGCGGCACAGGGGCTGGTGGAGGGGGGAGCAGAGCCCATGCTGCTCGTCCGCCTGCATCCCTGGGGAGCTCATCCATCCCGTCTCTGGGTATCCCTTGCACCCTGCAAGCACTGAGTTTTAGGCTGAACTTTAGGATAAAAACTTTTCATGGAAAGGGCCATTGGGCACTGGAACTGGCCGCCCAGGGAGGGGGTTGAGTCACCTTCCCTGGAGGGGTTTAAGGGACGAGGTGCTGAGGGACATGGGTTAGTGATTGATGGGAATGGTTGGACTCGATGAGCCAGTGGGTCTTTTCCTACCTAGTGATTCTATGATTCTATGAACTCATGATGCAGGCAGCTGAGAGCTTGAGCAGCACCCATGCCCGAGCGGAACCCGCTGCGGGAGGCTGAGCATCCCCTGCCTTCCTCGGGCACGGCCGTGTCCGGAGCCGGCTGAGCTCCCTCCGCTTCCCTGTAGCCTCAGTCACATCCGTCCTCCACCCCGTCTGGGTTGGCTAGGGAAGAGCTTTCGCCTAGAAAAGCTGGATTTGAACATTTTCTGCTGTTCTCTCCGTTTCCTGTTGCCTTCCCAAGAACAACAGCCCTGACCTCATCCTCCCCCGGTGCGCGCTGAGATGCTGTGGATGCCCGAGCCGCCCGTCGGGAATCCCACCCCAGCGCCCACAGGCCGGACTCAACCTTCCCTGGGTACCAAGACAAATACAGCTGCGGGGAGGATGGGGCTGGCGGCGGCTGGCTGGACAAAAAGTCTATTTTGGGTAGATCCTGTGCTCTTCTTTTTGTTGAGGCAGGAGGACGAGGATGAAGAGACCACATGGAGAGCAAAGTGGTTTTGGCTGGAGCTGGGTATTTTCAACCCAGAGAGGAACATTGAAATATGATTATGATTATGCGGCTTTTTATCCCAAACTTTGGGATTTGAGAAATCAGGTTTCCTATTTTGGAGGAGGATTTTTGAGGATGTAGGAGGGAATTTGCTGGATGATTTTTGCAGTGTGGGTCTGGTCTCCAGCTCCCAGTCCCCATCCTGTCTCAGAGACATCCCAGGAGGATCACGGTGGGTTTGGCAGCTGCTTTTCTGTTACCTTGGGTTTGCAATAGGTCCATGTGATCCCTCAAATCCATCATCTACCAAACTCCATGAGGAAAGAGACCTGCATTCCTGTCGCTCTCCAGCCACCCCCTTATCCTGAGCAGCACCCAGCACCCCCTGCCCAACCTGATCTGGGGTGGGTGTTCTTGTATCTCCAACTGCCTTGAGAAGGGCAAATGTTAAAAACCAAAAGAAAAGAAGAGAGGGGGAGAGCAAAAATAAACAGACAATTCAAATAAATAATCCATTAATGCAGCTTGGAAAATGTCAAGCTGAATGTCACCGTGCTTGCTGCGCTCAGCGATTAAAAAATGAAAATAAAGAGGGGGTTTTACATGAAAAATAAATAAGCGGGCACAGCTTAAGTGGGAAAAGAGGAGCCTGTGAAGCTGCAGGAGTCCCTCCTGCCTGGCCTGGGCAGGGGACTGAGGGGTCCTGAAGAAAATGTGGGGTCTGGCTGACCTCGTGGTCCATCCCCAAGGGTCCCCACTGGTGACACCACAGTGGGAATGACAGGCAGGTGGGTAGTTTTTGCTTTTTCTCCCCAGTGACCAAGGGAGTTCTAGGAGCTTTGGGGCTTTCTGACCCAGGGG
>WAAB01002234.1:30973-44360 GCA_013389865.1 Piaya cayana
AAACACAAAAAAAAAAAAAAATAAAAAAAAGGATTTTTCCAACTCCAGATAAGAAGGCGACTGGCCAAGAGAAAAGGAATAAATCACATTGTGCCTCCTCCTGCTCTGGAGCGGAGGAAGGATGGGTGGCAACAGAAATAAAACCTGCAGTAAATGTCCCCTCTCCCCCCACGCATCCGAATAAAACTGTCTTTAAGGGCACCGTAAAGGTAATAAAACTTTCAAGAAGGAGCCGCTTTGGTTGAGTTATCAGAGGTTTAGATGCGGGAATAACACTAACGTGATTGGAGCTGGAGGTAAGAGGAGCTGCCTGCCAGGTCCTAGGGGGCATCGAGGGGGATGCTGGGGAGCTCAGGCAGCCCCACAAACACACGGGAAGGCAAAAATAGCAACAAAAAACCTCTCCTTTAATAGCTGGATTGACCTGAGGATTTGTTCTGACCGAGGTAGGCAGCCCCCGGGCCACCGCGAGCGAAGGAGCGCGAGGGCAGCTTGATTCTCACTCCAGGATGGGGCTCACCCGCCCACCTAGAAAAACCTCCAGCCGTTCATCAAGGGAAGAGTTAAAAACAGGGCAGCTGTTCCCTAGAAACACGTTATCCACCTCCGTGCAAAAAAAACAGGGGCTGGGACCCCCCCAACATCGCTGCCCACGTCTGCTCCGCACGTGTGTTAGAAAAATATATTTTATTTAAATTCTCCATTTTCTCCGTGGAGTTTTTCTTCTCTTTCTTTGAATATAGATTGAACAGTGTCTCTGGATTCAGAGCTGTGCACGTATTTCTATCGATATCAAGAGTTTAAAAGCCAGTTGTTAGATACCTAACTCTAGAAAAGGCTGCGTACCATATATGGCTTTTGCACCTACATCCAAAGGGGACTTGCAGGTCGGAAGGACGAAACGGAGCTCGGTTGCGGCAAAGCCAGGATGGGGACGGGCTGGCAGGGTGGCACAGGGGAGGGGACAGCTGGGGACCGCATGCAGCCATGTACAAAGCCAGCCTGGCTCACAGCGTCCTCCCGATGCGCTTGGAGATCCTTTGGTTTCGCTTGCTCATCCACAGGCAGCGGGCGAGGGGGGCACTGGGCAGGGGTCCCGCAGGTGGGACGGGGACAGGATTCACCCAGGGGGACACCAAAAAGCTCAGCGCCCTGGGATTTGCTCCCCGCTGCTGCGTGGGCTTAATGCAGCTGGGCTGAGGCACAACCCCAGCTTGCGGCCCCCAAAATGCTTTGGGGGGGGCTGTTCTGGCTCCTAAGCTTTGGAAAAGAGGCACGGATGAGCTTGTGGGTCCTGAAAGCTCTTCTGTCCAGGACCAACGTCCTGGCCTCAAGCGTCATCCTCATGTATGAGGTGGCTCCCACCAGCAGCCCATGCGTGGGGGGTCATAAGCCGCCCCAGGGCTGGAGCAGCAACATTGCCCAGGGCTGTGACTGGGGGTGCCAGCCTCACCCCAGGGAGCGCCCCCCCATCTCCAGGGCCAGGGAGGGTCACTGGGATCCAGGGGAGCATCACCCACACGGTGCCACCCACCCTGGTTTCTCCTCCCACGAGAAAAGCTGACAAGCTCCATCTGGGGACAGGCAGCAGCCTCCCAGGGCTGGCCAAGGAGCGAGGGGAGTTTGGGGATCCCCATCCCCAGGGGACCTCGACTCCCGCGGCACCACCAGCACCGGGGGATGCGTCAGGCACGGCACGGGCACAAATATCCCACTGGATTATTTAGGAGGGCTCCGGCGGCTGAAACGGGAGTAGGACAGGAACCCTGGAGTGGGAAACACACCCGCATCCTCTCAGCGGTGCCACCGTGCCCAGGTCTGCGTCGTCACGGGCCAAGCAAGCTCAGCGATGACTGGGGACCGTTCGTTGCTCATGCAGGGAGTTGATTCACAGAGAATAGCAGCAGCAGATGGAGAATTAAAAGAAAAGCCACCCACTGGGTGGAAGTAGGCAGAGGCCCGAGCCTCTCCTCGCCACGCAGGGTCGGGTCCCCCCGCCGCCGTCACCATCATCTCGGGTAGTAGTCGTCCGGGACCCCCGACAGGTTGCGGAGCTTCAAGGCCGTGTCCACCGTTTTGATGTAGCCGCTGATCATCTTCCTCATCTCGGGGGTGTAGGGGTCGTACTCCAGCTTCCTCAAGCCGGAGCGCTTGAAGTTGCCGTCCTTCTGCCCCTCGACGCAGAGCAGCCTGTCCTCGCAGGCGGCGATGCCCAGCAGCCCCACCATCCGCTGCAGCTGCACGAAGAGGTCCCGCTTCAGGTCCTCGAAGTGCACCACCAGCACCTTCTTGCCGTAGCGCAGCCAGTCGAGGGTGTGGGTGGCCCACCACGGGGCGTAATTCGCCACGAACTCCGGCCACTCTGGACGGAGCGGAGGACACGCGGTTAGTGGGGGGACGTCCCCCGCCGCCACCCCCCCCAGCCCAGGGCCACCGCCTGCGCTCCCTGCTGAAATCTTGCCATTATCCTTCTCGCTAATTGATCTTCCTATAAAAATCAAGTCATAAAAGGGATAATGAAACATCAATAATAAACCTCAACTCTTCTGGCAGTGCCGCACGCGTCCATCTCATGATGAATCAAAGCTCTGGGTACCTGCCTCTTCCCTCTTGTCCTCCCCACAGAAACCGATGCTTGATTAATAGCTTAACTGTATTTAACTCCCCGAAGAATCATTAAACACAGTATCTGATTCATTAAACAGATACAGGACAATTCACCTTGTGTAATCGCGTCACATAAAACTTTGCTTTGGAACCGCTCCAGGGATATCGTAAAATTAATGTCGCGGAACCAAACAGGGGGTTTCACGGCGCCCGTGGATGCTGTGGGCTCCACGCAGGGCTGAGAACGGGGTGGGAGAAGGAAAATCCTCCCCAGTGCCAGCAGCTGTGAGCAGGGTTGGGGAGAGGGAATAGGGTTTTTTCCTCCAATTTGCCCCAAAAATTAATTCCAGGGAGAAGGGACCAATTTGGAAAGCTGGGCTGCAGGGAGAAAGGGGTTTTCTGCAGGGAGGGCCGGGCATCTGTCGCAATTACCCACCTTTAATCACTTCTGGTTTGTCCTCTGTTTTATTTGAATTACAAACGTGGCACAAACAAACTCTGCCTGTTGAGCGTTTGCTTCCCACGCGGTGGGAGGGCAGGGTGGGTGCTGATGGTCCTGCAGGGACCCCCCCCAGGCTCCACGGCTGCGTCCCCCACACAGGGTCAACGAAACTGGGGTCTCCAACTACTCCCTGATGCCAAACCATGGCCCTCAACGACCTCCCAGCCCCATTAAAGTCCTCAAGTGATGGCAAATCGCCGTCTTTCTGGGCGAGTTGTTCCAATTGTTAATTAACCCGACAATTAACCCGTCAGCTAATTACACCGTACATCCTCTGGGAAGAATTTGGTGATGGATTTTGATGTGTACCCTCGTTGGACTGAGGTGGGGTGGATGGAAGGGTCCTCTTTACCTTGTCCCCCCCCTTCCCTCATGGACACGAGGTGTGGGACCGGCAAAGCTCGGTTCCCGTGGGGCTGGGGCTCCAGTGAAGGGGATTGTCCAGCATTCCTAGTCCCAGATTTATCTTCAGCTGGAAATTTTGCTTCGTGGTGCAGCAGATGGGGATAAAATCCATCAAGAGGCTTATACACCTCGCAGGGGTGTTGCCAGCCAGGGGTGATGCCAGCCCATGGAAAAAAATCCACGGAGGAAGCAGAGGGGCATTTCCCCTCCCTGTTTTTATGGGATGGGGATGGGGAGAGAAGGGCTGGGTCATCTCCGGCGCTGCAAGCGCGCGGTGGCGATAACGAAATCCAGGCACATAACAGCGACGACAGCGAAAGCTCCCCTTAAATAAACTCTGAATTAAGGGTAGCAGATGTTCAATCAAGCTAAATATTTTAACTCTTTCCAATGAAGTCAATTCCACAACAGCAATTTGTGAATTGCTATAATTAACAAGCCACCACAATACGCCTCAGGCATGGGAAAGGTAGCGTCTCCGGAGCAGCTGGGAACGCAGAAATAACACCCTGCCTGGCCACAGGGGTGGGTAGGAGGCTGCCTCCGCTCCCGCTGCTGGCACCAGGGAGAAGGAGAGCAGGAAAACTGGCACGGGGCTCCCGCCGGGCACCGCCCTGCGCATCAGCCGGGTCCTGTGCCTCTGCTCTGGGGAAGGACAGACAACCAGACCCTGGGAAGGTCTTTCTGCTAATTAGAAACTCAGGTTTGGTGGCAGCGGGGGGATGCTGCTGGCCCACACCACCATGTGATGGACGAATCATAGAACGGTTGATTCACCTTCCCTGGAGGTGTTTAAGGCACGGGGAGTCGAGGTCCTGAGGGACACGGTTTAGTGTTTGACGAGAATGGTTGGTCTCAATGATCTGGTGGGCCTCTTCCAACCGGGTGATTCAGTGATTCTATGAATCACGGAATCACCAGGTTGGAAAAGACCCATCGGATCACTGAGTCCAACCATTCCTATCAATCACTAAACCATGGGGAGATGTCTCCTAGATCCTGCTATATTTTAACCTCTCCACCAGCCCAGCCAGCTGCCTTGGACCTCAAAGAGCTGCTCAAGGGGCAGAATTGGAGTCCTTGGGCTCACCCAACATACTCCCTCCCTGCTGGCACCAGGCTGCTGTTGGAATCACGCACTCAGGCGCTGCCGCCTCTCTGCTGCTGCTTCCCTTGTGACACCACACAGCAAGGAACAGCTGAGCATCTCTGCTTCCCTATCCCATCTCATCCCGTCCCATCAAATCCCATCACAACCCATCACAACCCAACTCAACCCATCCCATCCCATCCCTGCAAGAAGCCCTCAGCCACGCCAGGAAGATGCTGTGGGCCATGCTGGTTGCAAGCCCAGGAGATGCCCCTCCAGCAAGGGGACCACAAAGAAGCAGCACAACCCAGGTTTATCCCATGGAGACCACGCTTGGGGCTTTAACAACAGCTTCACAGCTCCAGCAGATGTGCTGGATCTCACCCACCAGGGTTCCCGGGGAGCCAGGCAGGGGCAGCCAAGCCCACCCGCCTACCTTTGCCCTTCCAGTGGGCGTGAGCCGCGAAGCCGATGTGCCCCCCGTATTTGCGGTTGAACTCAGCCATCAGAGCTTTGTAGGGGTTTCGGATGAGCAGGATGGCCGAATCGAAGGATTCGATCTCCTTCTGGCCGCTCTCGTGGGTTTTGATACAAATTGTCCTCCCACTTCGCCAGTGGTCCCTCTCGCCCTTGAACCCTGAGAGGAGAGAGCAAGCGGGCGTCTGAGAAACAGCTGGTGACAGCGGTAATAAAAATAATAAAAGGAACCGGAGAAAGGGAATGACAGGGAAATATCAGGTTGCAAAAGGCAGTCGGATAAAATTAGTTGAGGCTTGGAGCAGAAGCTGCATCCTTCTCCCAGATGGAAATAATTTATTAGTTTGAGTTATGAGTCAAGCCATGACGTAAGATCATGTCCAAGAGGGTGGGGGAGCAGGCGCTGGACCAAGCAGGGCTGCCTCCTCCCCAGCCTTTTCTCAGTGAGGTCAGCAGCAGCCTGACGCTGCGCAGCCCAGCACGTCGGCATTAATTAGCTGCGTCCTGCAATAAACTACCTTCTGCTGATATTGGTAGGGTCGAGAATGCGATTTTATAGCTAAAATCTCCCTGGCCGCAGCATTTAAACCCTCCCAATAAATTAAGAACGGTAAAATACCCCCATGCTTGTGGGGTTGTAGATGAGCCGAGGGCTGCGGTGATGCCGTGGGGGTCCAGAGCGGAGACCTTCATGCCCAACGTGCCCTGAACGGAGTATGGAAGCTGAGCCTGGCATCTCCCCCGCCCCCATCCCCTTGGCACTCTCTGTCCCTGCCAAACCCAACCCGAACTACCTGGGAACAGTGTGTCGGTGGCGGAGACGAGCTGAGGGGGAAGATAAGCTGTAAGTAGCTGTATTACATCAATTACAGACGTGTAATTTGCTTTCAGCGGCCACGCTGCGCCACGCAGGGACGTGACGGCTAATCTGCCAGTTGCCTGGATACCTCTGGGCCCTCCGACGAGCTCAGCCTGGAATAAACACTAAGCCTGCGCTCGGTCGCACGAGGAAAAACTCGCTAAGGCTTTTATAGCGTGATGCTCCCCTCCGGGGGGACGCTCGGTGTCGGTTGCACCCCGCGTGGGTGCCAGCACCGGGGGTTGATGCGCTCCAGGCTCTCTGACTCATCGGAAAGTGTCTACATCGCTGAACAGCTGAATTGAGCAAATCTCAAACAACTGGGCTGGGCAAGCAGGGATTTAGGGGTGTCTCACCCTGCTGTGCAGGTACCCTGGGGTCCAGACCCCACCAGCTCTGTGGGTACCCCAGCTCCCTCCCAGCCACCACCAAGGAGGGAAGGAGGATTTCCTCTCAGAGCCGCAAAAGTGGAAGGAAAAGCAGGAAAAAAAATCAAGTTTTATGGATAAAATGATTATAAATGGCTATAAAATGAGGGAACTGGTCCTTTGCCCCCTCTTCCCCCCTCCAGCAACATGGTGGGTTATAGAGAAGAGCTGGATGCTGCCTGAAAAAATCTTCATGTCTGCTTCAAGCGCTTTTTTTTGGCTTGAAACTTATCCTCGCTGCTTAATTCAGGGTCTCCAAAGCCCCTGTGCCACCAGCTCTGGCACCACGAAGAGGGGCACAGCGCTGCTGCTTCGCCCTGGAGCGCACAACAAGTGGGAACGACAATATCCCTTCCTCATTAAATATTTACCGGGCAACTATCCGTGTCACCCAGGAGGGGAAGATGGATCTCTACCAAATCCTTCTGCCCGAGGAAAACAGGCGAATGAGATCAGCTCCCTCCTCCATCCGCCCCATGAGCTCATCAGTGCTTTTTTTTTTTTTTNTTTTTTTGCGCTGTGAATATTCATTAATTTGGGTATTGGTTTTCCCCGGGTGCCCTGATGTGTGGCTATTTTTATCTGCAGCTACTCGGAAGCACATGGAGTCATTCGTCCTCCAGGATACAGGTGCCACCGGCACCATCAACCCCCCAAATCCTGAAGGTTGGAGGCTGCCCCTCCTCGCCGCACAGCCGTGACTTTCTTTTGCTTCTCGTTTAATGCGTCCTGGGACAAGAATGAAAGCAGGTGAACACCAGCTCTTGGGGAAACCTGATCGAAAAAACTCACCGTTCTTTTCTTGGTGCAAAACAGAATCACAGAATCACCGGGTTGGAAGAGACCCATCGGATCATTGAGTCCAACCATTCCTATCAAACACTAAACCATGTCCCTCAGGACCTCGTCTACTCGTGCCTTAAACACCCCCAGGGAAGGCGAAACTTGCAGGATTTGCCTCGTTTGTCAGGACTGGGGTCACCCTGCTTAATTCTCAAGGTGATTCAAACCCCCGTGGTGGATCAAACTGTGGTGGAGAAACCCCAGTTCTGCCTCACATGGGTCCTTGCTGAGGTTAATGGGCAGCGAGGGGAGGTTACAGGCAGGACACACGTGGTGTTGAGTTCCTCTGATGCCTTTCGAAGACATCAAGCCCAAACCATCCCACCGAGCAGCATCGGTGGTACCTGGCTCTGCCCTTCCAAGGAAGGGCACCAGAACCTTCCCAGGTGGCACCAGAACCTTCCCAGGTGGCACCAGCGCATCCCCAGCAACGAATCCCTCTCACCTTTGTTGTAGAGGGACCCATCGAAGTAGTAGCTGCCGGTGTAGAAGCCGGTGGCCAGCTCGATCAGGTGGCGAGCCCAGGTGTTGCCAGCGCCGGGGAAGCTGGCCAGGGCCACGAGCTGCTTGGCACGGGTCGGGAGAAACCTCCTGTCCATGCAGCGATTGTCTGCAGCGAGAACCCACCAAGGCTGTGACAGGGTGATACACCTTTCCTAGAGAGATATCCCGCTCCTTACGGCTCGCTGCTGGGTGCCAGGAGGATGCTGGGGCAGGGTAGACAGAGGGAAAGACACCCTGAAGAATCCTAATCACCCCAAAAACTCCTAAGAAGAGGGCAGGAGGTGCTCTGCCATTTCCAGCTGCCCGATGAGGAGAAGAGCAAGAAACTTAGAATTATAGAATCAGAGAATGGTTGGAAAAGACCCACCGGATCATTGAGTCCAGCCATTCCTATCAAGCACTAACCCATGTCTCTCAGCACCTCATCTCCCCATCTTTTAAACCCCTCCAGGGAAGGTGACTCAACCCCCTCCCTGGGGATCCTNCCCTCTGTGCTTCCCTGTCCATATTGGTCCCTTCCTCCCTGGGGCCAGGAGCCCTCTCTCTGCAGCCCCCAGTGGGATTTCTCCCTGGTCACGGCTACTTTCCCCCATATTTTGCTTTGGATCCTGTCCCCCCCCCAGGGTTGGCAAAGCTCCGGCTCGCCGGTACTGCCGGCAAACAGGGACAAACGCAGTCAAGGAGGGATCCTGCCGGAGGCAGATGGCAAACTGCTCTCTCCTGCAGCTGAGTCAGGCAGTAATTAAAGCTGTTTGTTCAGGGGAGGATTGATTTCCCAAGAAATCAAAATAAATGGTAATTTTTAATGACAGCCAAATAGATGCTGCGAGTTCACGCTCGCTTTCTGCTGGTGTCCCCTAAAAGGAGCTGGAAAACCAGTGCTGGCAGCCACTCCGGAGCGGTCCCTGCCCGTCCCCTGCCCCACAGCTGGCAGGGAGAGCCTGGTGCCCGCTCACCTTGCACTTGGGTCTGGTAGACCAGGAGGTATTCGGCGGTGCCGCAGCTCTCGAACTCCTCACCGGCGCATTTCTGGGCGCAGAGCTGCTCATCCTCGCGCTCGTGCAGGGTGAAGAGGGTGGTGGGGAAGCCGCAGTGGCAGGTGGTGCCGGCCAGGGCTGACAGCGGGTACTCCTGTGGGATGGGTGGGTGGTGGGAGGGCAGCCAGCAGCACCAGCTCCCGCTGCAAACCCTCCCTCTGCCCCTCGCACCCATCCTTGCTGTGCAGGGCGCTTTGCAGCATCCCTCCAGTCCATTGTAGCTCCTTGCAAACACCCAAACCCCAATTTTTCCTGCAAGGCTGAGCTCCCTGCCCTCCTAAGCAGCAAAGCAGCCAGGTGCTTGCGCTCCCAGCAGAGCCACGACGCTTCATTTATGAGTTTGCCACCCACACTGAGGATGCTAAGAGCCATAGGGCAGCCCCGCTGCCCACGGGCAGCCTCGCTGGCATTTCCGAGCACGGAGTTATGAGGCCCATTTGGCAGCTGACAGGTGATTTACTGCCTCAGCACCAGGCTAATCGAGGGGTTCTGGTTATTTACACCTCCCAGCCCCAGCTCTCCGGGCAGCGATGGGAAAGCAGAGCCTGCGACGGAGCCACCACTCACGTTTAAGCGGTGCGATGTGTTCTAGCACATCCTCTACCGGGGAGGCCACCAAGGCGGGAAAAGACAGTCCCCACCTGCAGGTTTTTCTTCTCCCTCAGCCTGATAATTTATCTAATTTTAATTAATGAATACTCCAGCAATGCCCACTGCCGGCCTGCTTATAGGCAGCACGCCCAGGATCAAACTGCACTGCAGCATCAGGGTGCAACACAGCTGTGCCTGCAGCGGGGGACAAAGCCCTGGGGAGCTGCAACCCAGTCCCTCCCCACGGCAGAGGCATCAGCAGCCAATATGATCCTTTGTAGTCTGGATATACATCATTATCACATGAGATCGGATTAAAATTTACCCAGTGTGATGCTTTCTGGTGATGAAGATTTAGGTGATTTAAGTTTTCAACGTGCACCCTCCCTCCCTTCCCGGTACCTTCTCGGTGCAGAAGTCCACGCACTTGTCCACCGACATGTTCAGCATCAGCTGGCTGACGGGCAGGGCGATGGAGACGTTGTCCGGCCGGCGGAAACACCCTCGGAATATCGCGCTGCCGTCTGCGAGGGAGAAGAGGCCACAGCGGTGCTGGGAGCGATGCCACCCTGCCCACCCCTCTGCCTGCCCCGGTGTCCCCATCCCCAACCCCGTTCCTCTCCCGGACACCCATGGGCACAGCAGCTGCGTTTCTCCAGCTCGTGTCCCCCTCCATCTGCTAACGAGCAGCTGCTTATGGCGCAAAGTCAGAGCAAAAGCCCCAGCAGCAAAGTCAGGGTTATTTCTTCCTCCCTCTTTTTATCAGCTTGGTAAGGCTGCAGGAGGGATGGAGGCAGCGAGTAGAGCTGGATCTGGCCTGATCCCTCAGGGAATTGGTGCGCCGAGGGGTCCCAACCGCGTCCTCCTCCACCACTGCAGCAGCCCAGGCGCCTCTCCAGGGCAGCCACTCCAGAGGGTGCCTGGTGGTGGGAGCCCCAAACGCTCCCCATCCCTCTTTCCCATTTCTTGGGGGCTGAAGAAAGAAAAGCAGCAGATGTGGGTGATTAGAGTGCTGCCTAATTGGGAGCCAAATGAGTGCTTGTGACAGGAGCACCCTCGGCTCTTTCTGGAGCTCCCACGCATCCTTTCTCCCACAGCCAGCTCGGCTGGCAGCACTCGTTGAATACAATAACAGTCCTGCTTGGCTACCAGGGAACTGGTCTTCATCCAAAGTCCCCAGGAATGTCTTGAATTCCCAGAAAGATCCTTGGGGCTTCCCATTCCACCCATCCCCCTGGTGGATCCCTGCAGCTCACAGGAGCAAAAGTAGCCCCAACACAGACCTGAACAGCTCTCAAGCCACAACCTGGCACCAACGCCGCCAACTTACACCTCCTGGCAGACTCCTGGGCCAGCTCCAGGCGGTAGATGGAGAGGCGGTTGATGCCGCCGCAGATGTTGCTCCTCTCCCCCTTGCACTCCATGTTGCACTCCGACTCGCTGGCGTTGGACGCCTGAATCTTGTGCCCGCAGTAGCACTCCGCGCCGAATTCCAGCCCCGCGTAGAGGTAGCCCCTGGGGAGAGGGAGACGGAGGGGTTCAGCACGTCCCTGAGCGTTCCCCTGGCTCCAGACGTGGGCTCAGGCGTTGCCTGTGTGGTTTTTGCAGGAGCATCCCTGCTGCAATCAGCTAACGCCCAGCACTGGAAGCATCGCTTCCTCCTAAAGACGCTTGCGAGTGCCAGCGGAGCTGGAAAACCTCTGGAGAGGGGATCAGCAAGTCACCCCGTGGGGCTGCTGGAACTGTGGGGACCTTGCTGGTGTGGAGCAGCCTCGCGTGGGCACCACCAAGGATGTTGGCTTGGCTCATACCACACATTCTTCACCATGAGCATCCTGCTGAGGTGGGTGAACCCTGCATAGGGGATGTGCCACTGCCCCAGTGATCAGCGATGACCCCTTGCAGCATCATTCCAAGGTGCTGTGGGATGTGGCTGAGATGGGCTTGAGCTCAGGGGGAGTTTGCATGGAGCAAACGGTCTGCAACACCGCACAGACCACATTTAGGGCACACGCTTTGTGTAATGCTGGAGAAAGGAGAAAACTTCCCTAGAAAGGGTTCCACGCATCTGCAGCTGCTCATGGATGCATTTTGACTGCCGGGAAGGCCTGAGGAGGGTGTTTGGGGGGGGGACAGCACCCCGGGTGGTTGGAAGTGCTCAAGGTTCCCCCCCAGCATCAAATCAAAGCCCTTTACACCTCCCTGCCCCATATGAGGATTCAGCCCATCATCCCCTCATGACCTTTTTCTGAAGGAGGAAACTGGGGAAACTGGTAATTAAATAAATCTAAAGAAAAAAAAAAGAAGGTGGGAGGAAGGGAGGCAGCCAGGGCAGGGAACGGTGACAGCAGAGAAGCGCTGGCGGCGCGCGGGGATTGATGGAGACGAGGTGCCCGTCTCCTGCCCTACCGTTCAGCGCAGTTGTCCTGGCAACGGAAGACTGTCATCTTCTTGTAGTCAAAGAAGGACACCCCACGCAGCGTTCGACGGCGAGTGTTGTCCACGTAGCAGCCGATGTATCTCGCTGGGGGTGGGGAAAGAGGAGAAGGGGGCTAAGAACCAGCCGGGGCTGAGCTCACCGAGTTCTCAGCTCCACTTTTAATTATTCCCTAAGCAGCGACGTGCAGCAACATAACCTGTTTGTTTGCTTCAGCAACACGTGTTGAGGGTATAGTGTGCGTCTCTGCAAATGCTGCAAGGAAAGGGGGGTAAAGCCTAGAAATATCCACTATGAATAGAAAGGATGCTGTGGGCTCGGCTTCTCTCCATCCTCTTCATTCCCACCAGCTTCAAGACTGAGCAAAGTGTCTCCAAAGCAATGAGTTAACATTGTAAAATAACCCATCCCTGTCACCGTGCCCTGCCAGGAACACAGAGACGGGTAGGGAGGAGGAAAACAGTTTAAAACACATTTTCCTCAGCCAGCAGCCCGTTTTCCCCGGCCCCAGACATCGACGCAAGGGGATGTTTGCCCAGCACTAACATTTGGCAAAGTAAAGGCTGACGCTTGTGCTGAGAGCAAATGAAGATGCCGGTAGACAGGGAATAGAGCAGAATAAATAGTTACGATGAAATCATTTGTTTGACAAATGTAGCCTTCCCCGAGAACCTGAAAACAAGCAGCCGTCTCCTCGCCCGCCTGCCTCTTACGATGCTCTGTGTGGGCTGCGGGCTCTTGTTAGGGGCAAGCTGGTCCATAACCTATCCCCGACGCCCACCCTGGCCCTGCTCAGTCTCCTCACTCTCATTAGTGCCTTAATTAGTGCCCTGCTCCTGCTTCCACCTGGATATTTCTGCAGGGAAGATGCATTGCTGCCGACGCAGGGATGCTCAGCATCCTCACTGCCACCGCTGCCCGAGGAGGGCAGGGATTTTAGGAGCTGGTGGGATCAGCCATCCAGTAATCAGTTAACGAGGTGCCCGTTAATGTGTTCTGGTAGACGATGTGCAAGTTGGACACCCAGCGTGGGTGTCACAGGGGGAGAGGAGGGCAGCGGAATCCCAAACCAACCTGGTTCAACTCGCTCCCTGTTTCAGGTGTTCAACCTTCAATGAAGATAACAAACATCTTCCACTTTTCGTTATCCTGAAATATCTGCCCCGCTCTCAGAGCATCTTCTGCAGGACGCTGGAGGAGTTCTGAGCCTGGGCAGTGGCCTCTGGCTCTGAGCTGCTTCTGAACTGCTGCTGTCCCAGCAAGGGAAGAGAAAAGGAGAGGCTCCTGTCCCTTCAGGGCCACCGGATCCCAAGCCAAGGGGCTGTGTTTCACAGCACCAAACAGCCCTCCAGCTGTGCCACCCAGGGGCTTTGGGAAAACACCGGGACATGCAGCAGCACAGGGCAGGAGCAGAGGTGAGTCTGATCAACAGTGAAGCCACCACTCCTCCCACCCCGTGTCTCTTATTCCATCTTCGTGTCTCCATCACACACCAAATTATCCCTCCAATAACTCACCATCTCCATACAGAATCATTAAGGTTCATAAAGCCCTAGATGCTCACCCAGTGTAACCATCACCCCAACACCTCCATGCTGACTAAACCA
>WAAB01002235.1:2173-39275 GCA_013389865.1 Piaya cayana
GTGTGACCAGCACATCCAGGGAGGTTATTCTCCCTCTGTACTCGGCACTGGTGAGACCGCTCCTTGAATACTGTGTGCAGTTCTGGGCCTCTCACCACAAGAAGGATGTTGAGGCTCTGGAGCGAGTCCAGAGAAGAGCAATGAAGCTGGTGAAGGGGCTGGAGAACAGGCCTTATGAGGAGCAGTTGAGAGAGCTGGGGTTGTTTAGCCTGGAGAAGAGGAGGCTGAGGGGAGACCACCTGAAAGGAGGTTGTAGAGAGGAGGGTGATGGCCTCTTCTCCCAAGTGACAGGGACAAGACTTGGGAATGGCCTCAAGCTCTGCCAGGGGAGGTTCGGGCTCGACATAAGGAAAAAATTTTTCACGGAAAAGGTGATTGGGCACTGGCAGAGGCTGCCCAGGGAGGTGGTTGAGTCACCTTCCCTGGAGATATTTAAGGTGCAGGTGGATGAGGTTCTGAGGGGCATGGTTTAGAGATTGGTGGGAATGGTTGGACTCGATGATCCAGTGGGTCTCTTCCAAACTGATGATTCTATGAAGGGGAGCATGTTCATAATATATGTCATCCCTTTAAAATTTATAGAGATTCACATAGAAGTGTATGGACAGATGAAGCAGGCACACCTCTGAACAGCAGCTCTCCAGCAACAAGTGCAGTTCTTCAAATAAAATTCCACTCTCAGTCATTCACGCTGGGGATGTGATGTTGGGTTGGAGAAGGGGAGAGGGCTGTGTAGAAGACAAAGAGACAAAAAGCACTGTTTTATTAAGAGAAACAAATTGATGTATTGCCTTTGACCTTCTCCCTAGCAAGTATGAGGGTCAAGTACTCAAACGCTCTAAAACAAGCAGGATTTGATGCAGAGTTCAGACTCCTGCATCTCTGCACACATCTCTGCAGGAGACTGGTTTCGTTGATAAGTGATTCTGGCTCTGGGTTTTCCTCTGCTCACGGGCACCACTTCTTGGGCAGAGAGACAACACAGAACCAGCTGCACTGCTGGCAGGAGAGCCAGATGGCAGGGAGGTTGCACCCCTCAGATGGAATAGAGCAGGAGAAAGAGCACAGAGCCTCTGGGGCAGATAATGGGGAGTGGAGCACTGGCTGGAGGAGATGATGATGATGAGGCAGCAAAAGAAACCAGGAAAGATAAAAAAATAAAGAATGAAAGTGCAGGGAAGAGGTGTACTGTTGCAGAGCAGAGCTGGAGACAACTTTGAGTCTTTTTTTAGTGGGGAGTGCTTGGTTTTTACTTTCCTTCTGTTTGTTTATTTCTGTATGGTTTTGATCCTTGCAGTTTCTCGTCCAAAAAAAAACTGGTTTCTGCCCATAGATAGTGCCTAAGAACCAGAAAATACATAAAATACATAAAATACATAGGATGAGATTCATCGATAGGAAAACTTCACATCCAGTGTCCAGATTGCATGGAAGCAGCTGAAGAAAGATGGGAGTATAAGGATTTTAAAAAAACCCCACAACAACAACAAAAATAACAGTCCACTTCAAGGAGGGGGAGAGAGAGAGAGAGAGGGAGAGAGAGAGGGAGAAAGGGAGAGAGGGAGAAAGAGAGAGAGAAAGAGAGGGAGAAAGGGAGAGAGGGAGAAAAAGAGAGAGAGAGAAAGAAAGAAAAGAAAGAGAGAGAGAAAGAGAGAGAGAGAGAAAGAAAGAGAGAAAGAGAGAAGGAAGGAGGGAGGGAGAAGAGGGTGAAAGACTAGGACTTCAACTGTGTTGGATTGTAATGGGAGAGGATCCAACCACTAATAAAGACAGTCCGGAAGAAACTTCTCACTAAAAACCAGTAGCTGTCACACCTGCAGCCCTCAGGGATGGCTGCAAGGGTTCTCCCTGGCCATGGTTTTCCTCAGTTTTGAGGCTAAATACATGCTGTAGAGCTGGATTCAATGTGGCAACACCAAGTCCTTCCCCGTGCAGGGGCTAGGAAGGGGAGCACTGGCTTGAGCTGGCTTTCTTTTCCTCTTGCAATATCTTGAACTTCAGTATCCACATCTCAAACCAAATATTACTGATCTTAGGGAGTGTACCTGTGGTCACCTATAAGAAAAGGAGAGTGCAGAAGGGGAGCTAAGGGCTGAGCCCCAGCACTGTGGTAAAACCTTGGGCTGTGCAGGGTAGAAGCAAAGGGAGGATGGAGAGAAAAAGTATCAAATATCTTAAAAAAAAAAAAACCAACCAGTTTTTGTGTGAGGCACCCCCTCTTCCCATGAGTTACTTCCATTTCATTTTCTGTAATACTTCAGTGCTGCCCTTTCTCCTGACCATACCTTTAATTTATGATATTTACTATTTTCCTCAGGAAATGGAGGCTTGTTATTGCATAAAGTTCTTGGTTCAATTTCATTCCTTGTTGAAAGATTCTGGCTTTCAAAGTTGTAGAGGAAATCTCATGTACATGACCTGGATGAACAGTGAGACAGAGAAAATAGGAGACAAATAAAAAAAAGCAGCACAAATGCTTATTTGAAAGAAGACGCTAATGATTTCTCATCCAGTCTTTTGTGTTTCTTTGTTTGTGGCCTATGCTTTTTAGAAATGATGACAGTGATAATAGACGTGTGATGGGTCTGGTGGAGCAGATCAGGCCCTTTTAGTGCTGCCTGAGGCTTTTGTCATCCTTTTCACACAAGATCTGTGGCTCTGTTCTGGCCTCCCACCCTAAAAGATGAGACTCTTTACTCTCTTCATTGAGAAAATGTGCTTCTGGCCATTAATGGAAGAAGGACTGAACAGTCTTTGCAAACAGAACAGATATGAGAAGATAAGTACATAGAATCATGGAATAGTTAGGGTTGGAAGGGACCTTAAAGATCACCTAGCTCTACCCCCCTGCCTTGGGCAGGGACACCTCCCGCCAGCCCAGGCTGCCCAAGGCCCCATCAAACCTGGTCTTGAACATCTCCAGGGATGGGGCAGCCACAGCTTCCCTGGGCAACCTGTGCCAGGGCCTCAGCACCCTCATAGTGAAGAAATTTCTCCTATATCAAATCTGCTGCTCTCAAGTTCATGCCCATTACCCCTCGTCTATCACCACAAGCATTTATGAATAATCCCTCCCCAGCTTTCTTGTAGCCCTTTCAGGTACTGGAAGGTCGCCATAAGATCTCGGAGCCTTCTCTTCTCCAGGCTGAACAACCCCAGCTCTCTCAGCCTGTCCTTGTATGGGAGGTTCTCCAGCCCTCTGATCATCCTTGTAGCCCTCCTCTGGACCCGTTCCCACACTTCCATATCCTTCTTATGCTGAGGCTTCCAGAACCGGACACAGTACTCCAGGTGAGGTCTCACAAGAGAGGTATAGAGGGGCAGAATCACCTCACCTCACTCTGCTGTCCATGCTTCTTTTGATGCAGCCCAGCATACTGTTGGCCTTCTCGGCTGTGAGCGCACATTGCTGGCTCATGATGAGCATCTCATTGACCAGCACTCCCAAGTCCTTCTGTGTAGGGCAGCTCTCAATCATGTCATCCTCCATCCTGGACTGAAATCAGGGATTGCCCCTAACCAGGTGTAGGACCTTGCACCTGGCCTTGTTGAACATCATGATATTCTCACAGGCCCGCTTCTCCAGCCTGTCCAGGTCCCTCTGGATCACATCACATCCTTCTGGTGTGCATCACAGAAGAATATTATGTATCTGAGATACTTTCTAGTTATATATGAAGGTCCGATTTTTAAAAATCATGCTAAAATAGAATCTTATTTTTAAAGTACTCCAAAGAGCTATGCAAAGTCCCTTTATACTGTTCTCCCAGGAGTTCACATGGTTAGCTCTAATTTTTATGGGATGCAAGTGTGATGCAGTTGAGCTGTGATCTCCCAGCCAGTTTCTGAACTTTGGCAATATGCCTAGCTTGCTGAAGAGCAACCCCAAGCAGTGAAGCATTTTGTAGCCATTCTTGTTGATGCAACAGTGGGACAGTGTTCTAAGGAGGGGGTGATGGACTGTGCAGATGAGGAGGCACCCAAGGATGAGTCACAGATGCAGTAACGATTGCCTCCTGCTCTGCCCATGTCAGGTCTTTAGCTGAGACACAAAAGTGCATGGACAGCCCCAAATACTGTGAACGTGTGAAAGACATTACGCCAGGCTGGCACTGGTATTAGCAACCCTTCATTGTTAATCTTTGGGTTGCCAAGACTTTGGGGTGTCTGAGGCCTACTTGTCAGAAGGATAGAAATAGCTGATTTACAGTGAGTCACTGAGCTGCTCGTATGGCAGTCTCCCAAAACAGGCATCTGAAGTCACTCAATTTTCCTGCACCACATAAAATGCCAGGCAGTTTTCTTCAAGTCGAGACATGTATTGCTTCCCCCCACTTGGGAACATGGGCCCTGGCCTCTGCTCAGGCTTTCCTGTCAAGAGCATGAGCCAACCTTGTCCAGCAGAGGGAATGGACTTTTCCACTTGGCCATCCTCTGAATGATGTAGCAGGTGACTCCAGACACAGTTAATTTAATTTATTTTCTTCTCATCAGTTCTTGAAATGTCTGGTTGGGTCTGCTAATTTTTTCCATGACCTTATGAAAATATAGATTTTATAGCTGAGCTTTCCTATAAACTCTATGCTAGGGATTCTGCACAATGACCATGAGTGTAATTAGCAGCTAGTTAAGGTCCATGTGTGCATCTATGCATGTCATGCTTCATTCCCTATACAGCAATGCCTAGGGCAAGATTGTGAGGCACTCGGGTACTCTTGTCTTCACGTCAGTACTTCAAATGAAGGGCTAGGAAGAGATAGCTGGATTGTAGAGATGGGAAGGGAGCAAGAAATTAAGGGGACAGATGGAAAATGGGAAGCAGAGATGGAAGGGAGCCTGAAAATCAAGCAGAGAGGTTGTGGGGTTGCTGCAACAGAAGAGGATGCAGCCAAGTCTCTCTGTAGGCAGCTGGCAGCTCTGTGACATGAGGCATGGCAGTGCCAGAGGTCCTACTCACTCCTGGCAGGGAGAAGGAGTCATCTGGGGAGGTGATGCAAAGCATTTTTAGCAAAATCAGGACATAAGGTTGACTGTGCTGCTGAATTGCAGGACCTGTGTCAAGGACCTGCTGTTGGCACCACAATGAAAAGAAATACTTGTGGAGGCTAAGCTTCTTCCACACCCAGCAGGGAGCAGGGAAAGGCACTGGGTTTGCACTGCTGGGAGACCTTCAGAAAATCAACTTGGGGGCCTACCGGGTATTGCAAGTGCTTTAGAAAACAGATCACTAAAATATAGCGATGGAGAAAGAAGGGTTATTTCCTACATATACAGAAGAGGAAATTCAAGAAATGCCAGAAGACACATGCTTTGATAAAGTGTGACAACCACCCATGGCTTGGGACTGAACTTCTCCAAGCCAGTACTGCACACATGGACAAGTATTAGTGAGTTAGCAGGGTTTGCTATTTTACTTTCCCAAGATCTGAGCCTATTAACTGGCATACATGAGATGTTGAGGTACAAACAAGAACCACTGATACCAGAATATTAACAACACTTGTGAACAGAATAAAGGCAATATTATCACCAAAGTGGCCATCAGAGTTGGATTAAAGAGCAAGACTGGTTCCCAAGTGAGTAATACTATGTCTCCAGCCCATGGGGCTGTGTATCTGCACTCTGATGCCCCGGACCAGCGATGTCAGGTGATGCTGCAGCTCCCTTCCAGATCTTGTTCCTGGGAGTTTGCCATGGAAACTGGGATGTAGATGATTATGGCTGCACTGCATGGATTGGGGATGCAGCTGAGGTGAGCAATGGACCAAGAAATGGGGCTGGAGCCAAGAGTGAGGTGTAGGGCTGCGCTGCTGCATGGTGAGTGGCCAAGTGCAAGCTTTCAGAGCCTGTGTAGATAAATCGTATAAAGGTCTCAATACTAATAACCAGTCATTCCGTAATTAACATTAAATACGATCATTTCCAGGACCAGTCCTGTGGAAACCTGGCAGCATATGAAAGAAAAATGCAAAGAAGTGAGCTAAAATTTCTGCATGCTGCAAGTAATATGCTTTCCATAGGCTTATGGAGAGGAGTGAGAACTGGACTGAAATGATTGATCACGCTCCCCAACAGGAATGATGGAGTAGCTTACACTGGCATAGCCATCAGTTTAGTTACCAGTATAATGGCCAAGGAAATAATATATGTATAGAGTCAACCCTGACTCATGAATCTGTGGGCAGAAAAATCTAGAAGCAAGATTGGCGAAAAATCAAAGATGGTAAAAGGAGGGAGAGAGGATTAAACAAAGTAGAGAAAGAGCAACGGACCTAGAGAATGAAGGGGGAAATTTTCCAGCTGCATGGGAAATCAGACATTTTGATAGGCTTGAATGAAATAGTGTAGAGAGATAAAACAGTAAGACAAGGGTCTGTGGGAATATGGAGACAGACATGTGCAAGAGACCTTCAGCTGAAGGAGGGGATGGGGGAGACCTGGAAGAGAAGGAATTAGTGGGTAGAGGAAGCAGGCAAGAGGCTTAGATATGGAATAGGTAAGGAAAAAATTGTTTTAATTAAAGTATTATTCTCTGCTTTTTCTTCTAGGCAAAATAGTTCAAAATGTATCTGCCTTCCTTAAAATGGTTGGCTTGGGTTGTGCTCCAGCTACCTATCACCTTCTCAGACCCGACTGCACCTTCCCAGTCTCAGTGGCCCAGAAGGCATTTCCAAATACAACCTTAGAACCTAACCAACCCCCTCCAAAGGCACACAGGTACTTCCTGTATTTTGCACAAACCCAAAGGTTTCCCCGCCCCGATCCCTGACTACAGACACCTCTCCCTGGGCTGAGCTATTTGATATTGAGTCCAGTCCCTTGCAGTCTCCCTCGGAGTGCACAAGGCAGGGGCAGACACTGCAGGCAGGTCACTGAGAGGTCTCGCTCCATTGCAGAGAGCAAGGAGACCCTAAGTGCAGCAGGGAGTGAGAAGAGAGGGTTCAGCAATGACACGTGGAAATGCATGTAACTGAGGAGAACTGAGCTGAAGATCTTTCACTAAAAGGTTTAACTTCTCTGGATTTTTTTTCTTTTGCCATCTAAATCCCTTTGATGATTACTGCCCTGCTCTCCCCCAGTCTGAATGTGCAGCTGCTCACAGCAGATTGCGAAGGACACTTAATTCTTGAACGCTACAGGAAACTAGGTTTTAGAGAGATTGGAAGTCACAATCTCTGGTGGGTACCACTGTGTGATCATGGTGACTTCAGGACAGGTGAAGTGATCCCTGGAAACCCTGTCCCCTGCCTGTAAACCAGTGACTGTGATTGATGGGTGTGCTTTGGAGAAAAGACATATTTTGGGAGACTATTGCAAAAGGTCATTGGCACTTTCAGAGTGTCTGATTGGGGTGACTTCTTGGAGGGATCATGCAGGCTGGCAGTCTGCGGTGCTACCCCCACCTTGTCCCCAGCAGCTCGCTGCCTCAGTCCCTTCTGCATAGTCACAGCCACAGAGGGAGGAATGGGGGGGTTGGGATGGTGCCACAACATCCCAAATGAACCCTGCATGGAATGTGGCTCAGGCAGTCGTCTTCATCACTAAAGCTTTTCACTCACCTGTTAAGCAGGGTTTGCAGCAGGGGGTAGTCTCAACCTGTGTAACGACAGGTGTAGATGTTCTGAGTCCCAGTACAAATTGAGTAGGAACTGAATATCCTCTAATTTCACCTTGGAAACCCTAGTAAAGCTGCCTCTGACCCACATACCTGGAGCAGATGCCAGGATTAGGAGACAGAGGCACCTTTTTCAGTCCTTGGGAGTACCCAACAGGGTAAGTGACAACTAGCTGGGTCACTGCCAGTTTGTCGGGCCAAAGGCTCAAGCCCCACAGTCCTCTGAAAGGTACATCTACTTTTAAGGGTTCTGTTTATAAAATGGTGTGTGTTGGCCTTGGTAAACAACTTAGCAAAGCTGAGCTATGCAACACGATGTGCTGCCTGAGGTCTGAGGAATAATAGCTTGATGCTGCCCACGGCTCATCAAAATGCTCCTTTAAGGCAAATGAAGGAAAAACATCATCTGCCACTGTACTGCCAGAGTCTGGCCCAGGTAGTGAACTGTTCAAGGTTTTTATATTATAGGATGACTCCTCCAAGTAAATTTTTGCCTATATTGCACAGTGTATAATGAAACAAGGAGATCTGAGGGTTTAGACCAGCTAAAGGAAGGCAGTGATCTCATGGAGCTGCCCATCTTCTTTCATTAACACAGACTTCTATCACTTTGAGGTGGATCTGAGCTGTGCCTTAGATTTCAGTAGACTCCTACCGTAATTTCTGAAATCTCAGCTTTTGTAGATTTACTTAAGCGTGAGAAGTTCTTGAAAAGTACCATAATTAGCAATTTTACAACAAAGCAGTTGGTTGCAACAGGTATTAATGTAATTAAGGGGCAGGAACATGTGCAGGAGCTTAAGATACACAATATAAATACTCAGGAACAGTAGATATGACAAGAAGAATGGACAGGCAGGAACAGGTTCATAACCTGGATTTCAGAGCCTGTCTTTCTGCTGGTTGAAGATGCTAGTTGCTTTTTCAAATAGAAATCAAAAGGTTCTGCCTCTCACCGTTGTGAGATTCTGATCACCAAATGTCTCAACAACATGCAATCAAGTCATGGAACGCATGAGTAACCTTGTCTGACTGCTCTTGGAGGAGGTCATTGTGGGAAGAGATCTCAGCCTCCTCTTCTACAAGACCAAATGCCTCATGTGCATCTCCCAGTGGGAGTGTCCTTGCTGCCTCATTCTAAGCGGCTGTGTTTTTATTGTCATGGAAGGGTATAAAATGATTACTCATAGAAGTCTCGCATGATGTGCAGAGGCAGTGGGTGCGTACCTGTATTGCTGTGGAAGGGTTGCTGCAGTGGAAGAGCCTGCACCCACCTCAGGATAGCCATGGGAGATAGCCTAAGGGATTAGCCTCCAGGATAGTTTATGGGATAGTCTACAACATAGTCTAGGGAATAGCCTAGAGATAGCCTTAGGGACAGCCTACAGGGTAGGTCTACAGTGGGAGGGGATCTCTCCTGGAAGACCTCACACATGTGCTCCAAGCTGGTAGGGGAAGGATGTGAAGCCAAGTCTTGCAGCTCTCGACAGAGTCACCTTGCTGCAGGCTCCAAGGGTATTGGGTGTAGTGTTGGCTTTGGTCCAAAAAGGCCAGCCTGGTTTCAGCTCCTGGATTGGCTCTAGGACCCACTCAGCCGAGTCAGCTCTTACAAATGCCCTTCACACAGTGCCTGAGCCCTGCCTGCATGAAGCAGGGGTCAGCTGAGGCTGCATATCACGCTGTAGCCCCGTGTGACCACATTTGCCTCCTCTGTGGGTCAATTGTGTCTGACTCAAGTTGCAGCAAGGGGCTGGGGGTGGGCAAGGAAGGCAGCACCAATCCTGCCACCATGATTAATGCTCTCAGACTGCAGCACTAAAGAGGCCAGGAAATATTTTTGCAGCTCCTCCTTCAGAAGCCTCAGAAAACACTGAGAAGTAACACTCACAGAACGAACTGTTTCCAACCTCTGTGCAGGCTTGCAGCCCATCACACAGCCTCTGCCCCTAAACAGCAGAGGAGATGCTGCCTCCATAGCTCTCTCCCTTCAGTGACCAACCTACCACTGCTGCTTCAGCTCCCCACAGGCACTGCAGCACAGCACAGACACACAGCAGATGGCATGTGGTATCCACTCAGAGAACCAACCAACAGATGCTTTGCTCCCTCCTGGTTCTTGGCTGCGCCTTCCTATGGGAGATGCCTTTGCCAGGATACTTCACATTCCCTTAAATAACAAATTCCTTCACTCCAGGGGTGGCACAGAGGACTCTGGGTGAGAACATCGGCTTTACACTTTCTTTGTGCTTCTGGAGGTTACGGGGGGGGAAAAAAGTTTCTGTGTTTTATTTCTATCCTTATAACAAGAGGTAGGTGGAAATTTAGATACCGAGTTTGGACTGAGATGGTCTGAGCTCCAGTTGTGGTGGGTGTCAGAGAGGGCGATTCCAGCACACGGCACAGCTGGGAGCCTGTCACACCACTTGCAGGGTATGGGAAACTTACAGGAATGATTGACCCTAAATAATAATTACAGACTTATTTCATCTCTCACCACCCTGACAAAAGAAGTTTCCCCCCTCCACAGCCCCTCTGGGGTATAAGTGCCACTTGTTCTTGTGTGTAACAGGAGCTTGTCAGCCTCAGGGTCAGCTCTATGATGTGGATACCCAGCAGCTCTCAGCCCTAAAGCAAGAGGGGTTGTTGCTATGGGAATTGAGAGGGCACTTGCAGACAGCATCTGGAGGCTGTGTCTTTCCCTGTCTGAGGCAGCTGGATTAGGAGGGAAGTAAAACTAAAAGGAGGTGGCAGAGAGAGACAGAGGCACAGCAAAATGCATGCATGTTAGAGGAGGGACCTTCCCAGAATGAGAGTACAGTGGGATACAGAAGAGCGGGGACACCAAACTGTCAGACAGCGGTGGCTCAGCTTGGTAGGATAAACCTTATTTTCTGCTCTGTTTGACACTGGAAAAAAGGTCCAGTGAAAGCCCAACTATAGCAAGATGGGATCTGCCTCCTCAACTTACCGGCCCAAGTGTATTTATTTGGATATTGATGGACGAATTCAAAAGGTACTTTTGCTGTTTTTCACAAAGTAGTGTTTCTGGACGCAGCAGCGGCTGCAGGCTGTGTTTGCTGCACAGCCTATTTCTGTAATGCAAGTTTGACATGTGTTTGCATTCAGTGCTGTTACGGTCTTCAAATCTCTTTTTAAGGGGAGGGGGGAGATTTTGAGTGGCTTCTGCTTTGTACACGGATGTTTATTTAAAGGGAAAGGGGAGGCTGGCAGCGAGGGAGGGCTGGGCACTGCCAGCTCTTGCTGCTTGTGTGGGGATCCTAGGCTTAGCAGCCATGCAGCCTTCCTCTCCTGGAATAACGTTGCAATGTGTTTGCAAAGTTTTGCCTGTGGAGAGGTTTTCACCCAAGCAGCGGGAGCCAGAAAGCACCGGCGTGCCAAGTTATTGGGAGATTGCCTGCTGGGAGGTTTTAGCCACGGGCATTTTCCTACCACCGAGCTGAATGACAGGCAGGTGCCTGGCTGTTGAGTGATGGGCTGCGCCGCTGCATCACCAGGACGCCGCGGGGTCCCCGTCATCTATGCCAAGTTGTTTGTAAATGGTGATAAACATTAATTAAAACTTTCACTTCCATTAGCTTGCCTCGTCTGCTTAACCATGGTTCACAGCACAGGGAAAACTGTGGGGGAAATGTATTCTGGTTAAAAGGGAGAGCTCGCACGCTATCGAGCTGACAACCCACTGCTTTTAAACAGTAACAATGCTGCCGCATTTTTGTAAGTCATCTTTTTCTTCTTTTTGTCAGCAATTCTTTGGCCACAAGCCAAGTGCCTATTTTGTAATGGAGTGAAAGCAGCCACAAGGCTCAAAAGCAAGTAAACTCTAATTTGCAAAACGCAAATCTCTCCCTCTAGTCTTGCTGCTCTAAATTTTTATTTCATCCAGCCTTGCCTTTTGTTCCTCTTCTAAAAAGAAACAGCAAATATGCCCTTTTCCTTCCCTCCCCTTTGCTGTATGAGTGACCACAGAAACAACAAAGGGAGGGTTAATACTCACAGTGCTGTCCCACCACGCGTGCCTCTGTTGCCCTGAGTCCCCTCTGCCACTGCCCTGCAGACCCACTGGGACTGTCAGAGTCCTGTCCTCAGGACCAAGACCTTGGAGAATCCAAATGGGAGCAAACTCTGCAGCAAGTTAGTCCTCTTCATTCATCTCAGGGCTTAGATGTGATGGTCCCTTTGCCACCGCAGGTTCCTCCGTACCAGCCGGCAGGAGAGTGTTGTCTCCGCTGAGCTGAAGGCACCACTTCTTTTTTTGCCAGGGCTAATGAGTTGGTCGCCTGGCAGCCCCCAGAAACAAGGGTTGACTGGAGCTGCCTGGCATCTTTACTGTTCAGTATGAAAATGTTTCAGTATTTTGAAAGGGTGGTGTTTCCATAGACGATGGTAAAACACATCATCTGTCGTCTACTTTTTTTTTAAAAAATATCATTTCTCATAACCAGTCTCTGAAGAATAATTTTGACACTGAAAATGAAGAAGAGGCACAATCACATGAGCAAGCAAATGAAATTCAGGCAGAAATAAGGTTTTTTTGCTCGATAAATGTTATGTTTCTTTTGTCAGATGTGAATTTCCGTCTGTGCAATGTTTGGAAGGATTCCTGCAGTAAAAATGGCATGTAAATGGGGTTCACCCAGGGGTAAGCAGGGCATATCTCACATTCTCGTGCCTCCTCAGTAACAACATCATTAGAAGGAGAAAAAAAAAAAGCAACCCTTAATCTTCCAAGGAATGCAGTATTGGATGCTTTCTAAAAAGAGCTCATTAAATCAATCCTAAGCTTCTCGTCAACCCAGTAATGAGGTATGAGCTTCATTATAACAGTGCTTGTTGAGTTTGAAAGGGATCAGCTTCAGCTTGTGGCTGGCTTGCAAGACACTGCAGAATCAAGCAATAGACCTGGGCATCTCACGATGTTGCTAGCTGTGGTGGCAGTTATTCACAGGTAATTCCCTGTTTATGTGGCTGCATTCTGAAGTTCCACTGGTGCAGCCAAACGGCATGTGGGAGAAGTTGTTTCACTTCAGCGCTAGGGTAAATGAAGGGACACACCAGGCTCAGAAGGTCACATGCTGAATCTGTGACCTTCTGTGCGGTGCAGATAAGCGTTTGAAAGTGTTCTACAACAGGAGTGCTAAGTTAAGCTAAGTAGGTTTGTGTGTCAGCTGGTCCAGAGGGGCACAGTGGTGAGAGCACAGGGACATGGAGGTTTGGAGGAGGAGTTCCTGGCTTCGAAACCCTTCTCAGTAGTTGTTTAACTAAAGGAGGTACCACCAGCAGGGGCTGAACACAGGACCATTCTTGAGGCCAGCTTGTCCCAAAGGCAGGTCTGAGGTCCATACCTCCCAGTGTCATGAACACCTGGGAGTCTAGTAGCTTTCCTGCAGGAGTGTGGTGGGTCATTGAAAGCAGAGAGGAGCCCAGCCCGATGCTGCTGTGCATCACTACAACACCACTCTGGGGAAGCCTAGACCTTTCCTCAGTAGCTTCCTTACCCCCATCCTGCCTACACCGACAAAGGCTCCCAGTCACGTCACAGGTTGATCACCTGACCTTTCAGAGGTGTAAGCAGGCAGAGAATAGTCTTCACCAAAGCTGTTTGTAGGGACAGACTCCTCTCCAGTGGATAGAGTTGATTGAGCATCTCCTTACGCTGGAGCAACAAGTGCTCCTCTTTAGGAAGGATGTGAGATGACCCACTTCAGCCCAGCAGACACCAACCATGGGACCCCCTACAGGCACCCGAGTTCAAGTTCCCTACAGGGTTGGCTTTTGTATCTATCAGGGAAAGGCCTGGACACCAAGAGACACGGTATAGAGATCTGCAGGCGGGGAGCAACCTCTTGAGCTGGTGGAGGTACAGCACAAGGTGGAGGGGACAGCTGTGCTGAGGCTTCTGGAGAAGGAAGATCGAAGGCTTTGCAGCATTACAGACATGTGCTGAACCAGGGCTCCGTGAAAAGTGATTTCAAAGAGGTCACTTGTTCTTGGAGCTGATTGAAAAATGAAGTTACAGTGTTATGTGCTTCCTATCCAGTGCTTATGAAAAGTGGATACATGCCTGGGGGAAACAAGTGCTGCTTGGTTTATTTATTTTTAAAGATCCTCTCACTCAGAGACACCCAACAGTTCATTACCCGCTTGCCTGGACACACAACTCCCTCTGCGCTTTGCATGTGGGCTGAGGATGTAACACATGCGTGAAGCACGCCCGTGTCCTACCCCTGCCACAGTCTTGTCTAATGCCAGGCAAAGGAAAATGTGGCTGGACTGGGGGGACCCATGGCTGTGTTCCACATACGATAAGGTGATCTTGCAGTACTACCATGGATGGGGATTTCTCCTTGATCCTGGAATGCCATCAGATGGGGTCAAGCACCCAAACTCCCAACCTACCAGCAGAGAAGGGAGTTTTGCTTTGCCAGACTTCAGCCAAATCAGGAGCCTTAGTTTCCTTCATAATTCTTTTAACCCTTTGACTGCATTTTTAAGGAAAATTTATGGCCTCAAGCTCCGTCAGGGGAGATTTAGGCTGAACATTAGGAAAAAATTTTCACAGAAAGGGTCATTGGGCACTGGAACAGGCTGCCCAGGGAGGTGGTTGATTCACCTTCCCTGGAGCTGTTTAAGGCATGGATGGACAAGGTGCTGAGGGGCATGGTTTAGTGTTTGATAGGAAAGGTTGGACTCGATGATTCGGTGGGTCTCTTCCAACCTGGTTGTTCTATGATTCTATGAAAATTCCTATTGAGTCTGTTTCAAATTAAAAATCCACAAGCAAGAAAATGTTCCCTACCCCATGCCCAATTTTTTTTTCCATGAAGAAACTATGGGGGAACATTTTCTTTTGACCTTTGAGATTTAAATGGTAGCACAGCCCAAACAGCCAGTGGCTTCCACCCACATAGGAGGCTTCATAGCTCTCGCTTTCAAATGTCACAGGTAGTAGTTTTGCTTACAGAGTTGTAAGGAGTTCCTCCAAGAAAAATGCTTGATTCAAGAGGATTTCTGTTTCCAGTGTCCTAATCAGCATCACATTTATAACAAGGATGGAAAGTCAGAGGGGCACAGAGCCTGAACTAACTGGAAAAAAAAAAGGCCTGCTGCCTTTGTCAAGGATTCAAGGAAATCACTCATGCTGGTATTTTCTTCCTCTTCAAAAAGCAAGAAAAGAATTCTGGAGCCAGTTTGCTGGTTGACTGATTCATTAGGCATGCCAAACAGAGAAAAGCCCTTTTTTTTCCCCCATTGAAGAAATTTATTCAGTTCTGCCTTTCTGAGTGTCTACTGTACTGACCTGTGGAACAGGACACTGACCCATCCACAGCCATTGTTCCTCTTGGTCCAAGGTCCACAACCAATGGAACAATGCTAAGACTGCATTTTGGTGCTGTGGTTATCGCATTGAAATGTCAGCGCATAGGAATCATTTTTGTCATGTGAACTGTTCTTTTTAATTAGAGCAGCAGCAACTGTGGTAGAAACGCCTAGACTCTAGCAAACCAACAGATTTTTTCCAAAGCTTGCAGTGCTATTTTTAACATGCCAAACTAGATTCAGATTAAAAACAAAGCACAACAGAAAAATAATGGTGTGATGATCAATTCAAGGTGATAAAGTATTTTTGCATGCCCTTGACTCTCTTGGCACAGCAGGGCAAGAATGCTCTGCAGTGCCCATGGACCAAATTCCCTGACTGTTTGGACCAGAGATTTAGGGCAATATCCTTTCAGCTGCTCACTGTTGAAGGGGTGCACAGAGCAGGAGTTCACAGGTAGTTGGGACATGGACATATCCAGGGACCACTCTACCTGGTCAGTGTTTATGGGTTCCTCCTGCATAAGGACAAGCCAATGCCAAAATCTTTTTTAGCACTGTGAGGCATAAGTGTATTTTTGTGAGATCAAGACCATTTTCTTAGTGCTGGCAGATGTCTGTGGGCCACGGAAGGTGCAAAGTAGCACCGACTGAGTCTGGCCGGTCATCTTGGCTCACATCAGGTGTCTGATTTTGCTTGCCTTGGAGAATTCAAGGTGGCTGCTGGATGTTGTTTTTGTAAAGCAAAAGAAATGAACAGTGGGTTCCTAAAACTCCATCACACTACAGTACATCAACTATTTAAAGAATAAAAATGGCTTTAAAATAGGCTTTTAAAAAAGTAAGAGAAAATGTGATATCTGGGACCTCTCTCCCCCTTCTCTTTCCTCCCCAGCAAGGGCTCCTTAGAGCAATTAGAGATCCAAACTATAATCATAGCATAGCTCCGTAATTCCAGCATAGCTCCATAATTCTTCTGTACCCATCACTCTGAAAGGCTTGTTTACTGCTGTTTATCTTTCTGAAATCACATGCAGTCCATTATAGTTCATGCTCACATTAGCCAAGACAAAGTGTTATTTTAATACTCTTCTGTCACCCTTACCTATGGATTCACACAAGTCAAACATAGCAGCTTATGTTACTCATATACAAACTCTTTTGGTTTAATACAAATAAGACAAAGCTATTTTGTTCTATCACCTTTCCAGTGAACATCTATAGCTACAAACTGGCTTTTCACTGGCCTGTCACCATACCTTCTTTTCCTTATTCCATTAACTAACATTACCCTTCTGATAGCCCTATATTATCAAGTGCATTGTAATGTCAGATGTTAGTCGTGTGAGAAGTTTTGAAACGAGCAGCCTAGCTTCACTCACATTTAGTGAGGACATTTGGTGCTAAAGCATTCTGATTATCCAGTTTATGAAACATTTCAAGCCTAATGCGTTAATGTGCTACAGGGTTAATTGCACTTAGTATTCCATTAGCAGTAAATGTGTGCCCTTTTTACGCTACAAACAAACAGGGTATAGGCACTTGTGTTATTTGTCAAAGGTTGAAATACTTTTATGTTTGCTGCAGAAAATAAGAAACTTTCAGCTCAGCCTCTCACAATCAGCCCTGTTGGTTCCTGGTTATATTATGCCATTAATCATTAATACTGAAAGACTGAGTATTAGCAATATGTCCCTTAGTATTGCCAGTAGGTTGCATAAGGCTCTCTTTAATATAACCTTACCCCAATGACTCTAAGAAGTAGTAGTAATTCCCTGCTGATAGTGACAGAGCCAACATCTGCTGTCCCTCTCAGTGGATATCCAAGATTGCCCTGGGGGTCACACATCTGACTGCATTGTAGTAATTCCCTCTTTCCTGAAAAGAGAAAAATCTTTTTCCCCATAGCTCTCTGCTCAGGGATGTTGTAGGAGTGGGAATTGTGACTTACCATATAGCCATGTGCCTCAGGATCCTGAAACATCAACTTTGTCTGGTGGTTCTTTTTTCTTATTTTAGGGTAATAATTAGGGATCAAACAGGATTCACCTCACTTAACCATTAACTGCAGCCATCCAAAAGTTAATGATGACTGCTCCAAGCTAGTCATGCATGTTCCCCTGTAGTCACTGGGGAGGCAGGTGGTACATCCAGAGGATGATTCATCCCATCTCAAACTGGATTTTGGAGACAATGTAAGCTGATTTACACTTTGGGAGTTGTCCTCCTTCTCTGCTGGAAAGGCAGGGATTCTAGCAGAGCAACATGCATGAGATGCCAAACTTGTAGATGATTAAAGTTATGTCACATAAATCCCACCCATGAGTTTCACTTAGGTGTCATGTTGAAATGAATGTTGTCAAGCTGTGTCACTGCTTGAAGATAAGTGTGAATCAGCAAGACTGCAGAGCTCCAGCTGTTGGGAGTAAATCATATACCCTGGTCCTCATCCTCTAACAGAAGTGGTGTTTGAAGAGCTCGGGGGAGATATCATTTTTGCTCCATCTCTCAGCTGAGGGCTCTCATGTTTTCTTCCCTACACATGTACATGCACAGACGCATATTTTCTGTTCTTTTGGAGAGACTCCTACTGCATCAAACAGATGGCAAATCTGGCACACTATTTTTAATACTGCCAACATTTGAAGCCCAGTTAAATGAAGTGGTTTTCTGAATATCAACCATTAATTAGTATGAGAAATAAAAAATAGGTAGATAGTTTGGTTATAATTGGGCTCATGCTATGCTTGTGTATGGATTCAAAGAATGAGAAACCTTGAAGATGTTTAGATATGAGATTTTAGGTAAGGTTTCTATTGGATATTAGGAACTATGACTGATAGGTCATTTATCACTATTTTTTGAGGAAAACCTATTTGCCTACATGTTTAGAAATAAGACATCCTTCCAATGATTCTGCAGAGTGATATCTAAAAGTTATGGATCCTGCTTAATTTTGATAAGGACAGCAAAGATCACTGGAGAGATGGGGACACTAGCAATAAAAAAAAAAAAAAAATCACATCAGCTTTCTGCCTTAGCAATTCAGAAATCCTCAGTGAAAGCTGCTCTTACAAAAGCACCAAAAATTTTCACAGTCCCTGCAAGATATATAACTGAGTTTTACCAGACACTTTTATGACACACTCTCCTCCAATCTTATTAGTGAAAGATTATCAATTTGGATTGTTTCAACTCCACACTTTCAGCCCAGACTCTGAACATTCCTTAGTGAGCTGCATGGAAGACATCACCAAGTGCTAAAAGTCTTGAATACAGCAGGCTGAGACCAGCTAAGGGAAGTAGGACTGGAAAGTGAGGGCACACTGGCTTAAAAAACTTTAAAAATATTTCTGCATTATTTTAGAATTTTACTGGAGTAAAAAAAAAAAAGAAAAAACAAGAAAAAAAAACAAGAGAAAAAACCAAACGCAAATTGAATTCTTGGAAGAAAACCCAGTTTACAGTAAATCAGAACAGGATAACATTCTGGACAGGGTTTGCAGTTTACAGAGAGGATTAGCTGTTCTGAGGATCAAATATAAAACAGAAATTGGATTTGTAAGCTGTGTTTTTACCCGTCCTCTCTGAAAACAAAATATAATGTGATTAGTTGTAAACTAGTAGGCTGCAGATTGTGCACACGATGGTCTCTTAACAGTATCTCGAACACAGTCCTTAATATTCAACCGCTCCTCTAAGCGGAAAAGCCAGAGTACCAGGGTTCTTAATCCCTACTCTTTCTGAGAGGGATTTTAAAATCCTTGTCCTAGACCAAAGCTGGATACCATGGATTAAGAGACAATGGCCTCTTATTTCAGAGAAAGGTGTTTCAGAAAATGCAGACTGTCTCCAAGACAGAAACCAGTCCTACAGAAGTGAGCTCTGGGCCAGGAACCAAGCACCCCCATTGAGTCGTGCTATCCTACTTCGCAGTCACTGCATGCTTCATCAAAATATTATTTCCACTCCAAAAAGCCTCAGCTATTATTCATTCTTCTTTTCTCCCCTTTGTTTTGTATTACTTTCCAAGGCAGGTAGACAGCGTTCCCCACTTAAATCAAATGGCTGCTTCTTGCTCTTCATGGAGAACTACTGAAATGACCAAGCTGAGCATTCAAGGAAGACCAGCACTCCTGCTATTTTTTTCCTACAAGTGGTAGAAGTTTTGCTAACAGTAACAAGGACAGAAATATGAAACAATGTTAACTCTCAAATGGGGGAAATATACTGTTTGCAGATGCTGTGTCATTGTTTTAGGAATACAGTCTTTTTTCTCCTGGCACACATCTAAGGGAGATGCAATTAACGGGGTTTATACATGGCTGACTTTCTATGTGGCATTTAATCATCGATCTGTAGGCTGAAGCAGAGGCCTGTTTCCATTTCCCGTGCAATATATGTTGCCTCTGCGACTCTGCTTACATGATTTCGGCTCTGTCTTTCCTTTCAGAAATGACCCCAGCAAATGAGTGTCTTGTGCAGGAGACTGTCACACTGCCAGGCAATACTGGAGTTCCTATGTCCACTCTTTCTCAGAGGAAGCATGTCAGAAGCTGCATCTAGCTGTGACCAGCTTTTTTTGGGCTGCTGACCTGTGTGACTATGCACTTCTTTTGATGCATGTTATGGGCAAACCAGTCTGTATATGCTCTGTATATGCATGATCTTAACCCACTTAACCACAGCTGTAGAAACTGCTGTGATCTCCTGCCCTGGACCTCTGTTTTGTTCCATAGCAAGGTCTCAGTTCTACTCTAAGCAGTGAATTCCATATCTGGGCATTAATGTAGAGAGTGAGATGCTGTGAGACACGTCACAGCAGTGGGCTGCCACTCAGAGATAGGAACAAGGACCTCAGCAAGACCACGACGATAGGTCAGAGCCAGCTGAGACAGGTCTAAGGGAGATAATATCCTTCCCTGTTTACTGTGAGTCTGAATCAGATGCACAAACAGTGCCAGTAAAGTATATCATCGTAGAGACCTGGACTGAATGGCTTCAGGGCATCTGCCCAAATAAGGATATTTTCACAGGACTGGGTAAGATACTCCCTTAGCAAGTTTGTGGATGACACTAAGCTGGGTGGAAGTGTCAAGCTGCTGGAGGGCAGGGGGGCTCTGCAAAGGGATCTGAACAGGCTGGACCACTGGGCAGAGTCCAATGGCATGAGGTTTAACATGACCAAATGCCAGGTCCTGCACTTCGGGCACAACAACCCTGTGCAGAGCTACAGATTGGGAGAAGTCTGGCTGGAAAGCTGCCAGAAGGAGAAGGANGAAAGGGTCATTAGGCATTGGAATATGCTGCCCAGGGAGGTGGCTGATTCGCCTTCCCTGGAGGTGTTTAAGTTACGAGTGGACGAGGTCCTGAGGGACATGGTTTAGTGTTTGATAGGAATGGTTGGACTCAATGATCCGGTGGTTTCTTCCAACCTGGTGATTCTGTGATTCTCCACTAAGTGCCAACAGGGCTGCCTGTTGTCAAAGCTGTTGGTCAATTATCTTCCCTGGTCATGGGAGAAACCATGTGTCTCATCTGACTGAAGTACAGCTGCAAACCAAATGTCACCGTATTGCCTTCATTTTGCTAATGACCCTGCAATTGTAATGGACTTTAGGCAGATAGAATTTCTATGTTGCGCTGGAGCCATCAATAGTATGAAGCACGGTCCTCCTGCCTTTCCAAAATACATTCTAAATGTATCCCATCAGCACAACGGGCATCAACTTTGTTGGGAGCATAAATCAACAGGCAAGAACAGGAACAACTGCCTTTTCCTGGGAAATGCCTGAATCTGGCTACTTTGTTTTAGATCAGAAGGAAGTTCATCAGAAAAACTCAGCAGTTGGCAACAGAAGTAGAATTTAGTAGCATATGCTCTCTAGTTAAAAAAAAATACAGCCAGCTGAGGACAACCATCCTGAGATAAGTATCAGAGTGCAATGTGTGATTCACAAATACACTTTTAGTGAATTTAAGTAAAAGATGCCAAGTATAGAAGGTTAAAAAGCATGTATGTATGGAAATCGCTCATAATCTAGAAAATAGTATCTACAGTCTTTGTTTTGCTTCACAGTCTTTCACTATTACTTGGAGTGAAAAAAGCATTAAAATCCATCCTTAATACATTAAAAGCTCCTGCGACTTTCTTTGAGTCAGGATGGCTTTCTTACCTTTAATGACTCTTAATAGTTTTTTTCAATCTTTTCCTTTCTTATCTGTCCCTATCAATAATAATTGATTTCCAGAATAAGAAACCCTGTACCTGAAACAGCACTCCTGGCACTTCACGAGCCTTTACCCTCTGTTCAGCCATAATTAGCATCATCTCCTCAGATACGTGTACCAGTTGTTGTACCCTCTGATACTCTGTCAGCCAACTTTAGTAGCTGCCATGCCGGCAAGATGCTCTGTTCTGCTAGGAACAAGGTTTCAGCCCTCTCTAACTCAATTGACTACATTTTATTGCTTTTATTGCTGTTGTATTTTAATAACCAAGGGTCAATTGTGGGACAAAATAGGCTTTTAATGCACACCCAGGCATTAATCCCATGGCAGGAATCAAGGGCCTTGATATTATATACAGTACAGATATTGCTCAGGGTAATCTCATCCATGTCAGAAAACAGGAAGGTGTGTGTGATGTTTCGGTCGCAGCCAGCTCTTTGGGTGAGCAGTATCATTCTATTCTCTGCCACAAAACTCCTGCCACTTTGCTCAGGAGTGAGACATCTCCTCACCTCCAGTGAAAAATGAAGAATGAAGCTTGGCTTTAGCATCAACTTGAGTGTCAGTGCATCGCACCCATTACACCCCAGGCACAACAGGGCTCAATGAAGCTGGACAGATCTTGCAGTGCAGCCCCAGCTCTCCCAGTCCTTCAGACTCATGATGTCCCAAGCTGTGAGCAGGCATTAGCAGATCCTCATTGTCAGAGCATCCCACGGACTCTCCCATGGCTTCTTTATTGCTATCAGCAGAGGTCTGGGTTGGCATCCTGTGACACCTCTGGGTGAACGATTTCCCTTAGTGTCTGAAAGGCACCTTAGAAAAGGCAAGTGGGAATTGTGTCCCTGAAACAATATTATGATTTTGAAATTAAAGCACCTAAAGGCCAAGGCTGATGAGTGAGGTTGCAGGCTTAATTAACTCCTGGCACCTACACCTTTAGGAATCTTTAATTAGATGATGACATGTTATTTTTCCAGCATGGTCCTCTCTTCACTGAACACGTGGAGCCTATTTGATGGGGGGAGGGCAGCTGTAGCTCCAATGCCTGCAGCCCCTGCTGCCCTCATCCCCTGAATTCTCCTAGCATCACGAGGCAAGGCAGTGATAACAAACCATTGGAAAGCCATACCAGGAAACACGCTCCTCATTTTCTAGGTCACCAGCCTCAAGGCTAATCTGTGTCCATGCACTTTGTCACTGCCAGTGGTGGACAGCAGTAGAAACTGTGACCATGAATATGGGATGCTACGGATGAATTTTAAGGATAGAAAATAGTATTTCCAGCAAGGAATTCACAAGGACAGGAGACTTCCGACCTTGATCTCCCTGTGCCTAAGACCTCATTTGCAAAATATCACTTTGTTGCTCCTCCTGAGTTTTGCCACTAGGTCTCCACAAGTCCCTTTGAACTTCTGCACCCTGAATCCAGAGGTTCTGTGGCTGCTTTTTCTTGTGGGGAGTGCAAAGGAGGTGTGCTCCAGTACTGGCCAGGGAAGCTACTTGTCCCCACAGCACTGCCTCCCCTCACTCCCTACAGCAAACTGGGCCCCAGCAGCCCTACTGCTCACTGTTCCTGGCCTTGAGAGGATGAGTTGGATCTGACTACAGTGGGTCATTTCACTTCTACAGCAGGTTCAAATCTGAGTCAATCAAAAGGACACAGAGAGATGTTCTGCCCCCTTACTGCAGCTGCAGAATAGCTTCTCCACAAGGGTGCACCATCAGCCACGTGTCCTAATAGATGCAGGAGTCTTGGAGAAAATCATGGCATGGAATTGTGTCATTGAAGGACTTATCACAATGGGATCGAGGGGATGTTGTCCTCCTAGATGTGCTGCTCAGTTTTCTCCACGTAGGGGCTGCCTGGCATCTGTGGAATGGCAAGGGGATGAAGAGGTATTTGGGGACATGGGAAGGAAGCAGTGGCAAATTTTGTAATTCAAGGTCTGAGCTCCAACCTAAGAGCAGGAATAATACACAGCCTGTCAGCTCGAAATCTGGTGCAACTCAGGGTGGGAAAGCCATGTTCAGTTTAAAACTAGCTTAAGCTGGTGTGGTTTGTAGTCCAAAAAGTAGTGCCCTTTTGTATTATCCAAGGACTTCCCAAATTCAGGCTTGTTTCTTCCTATATCTGGGCCCTCATATCCTTAAATTTACAGTTCTTATCATCCTGCGGCAGTACTGCATTACAAAAAAAACCTTTCACTCTCAGTTCACATGTGTATTGCTCTACTTCTGCACAGAGCAATTAGGTCTCCAGAGCTTGCTTGCTTTATCAAAAAAAGACGGATATTAAGCAGGAGTAGAGAAATATTCCAGCTCACAAGTCAAATCAGATAATTGAAATGGTAGGATGAGCCTTAAAATAAGCCCAGTTCAGGCACGAATAGAGTTTGTAACTCCATGGGAACTGACTGTCCTTTTTCTTTTCTGTCTTTATCTTTTCCCCCCTGCTGCTGTTTGGTTTGGAAGGTGATCTTTAGTAAATACTGCAACTCTAAAGATATTATGGACCTCTTCTGCATTGCAACAGGGTTACCAAGGTAGGTCTATCTTTTCATTTGACATTAATTTCACTTTTGTTCCTTTACATTAATTTCACGTTTGTTCCTTTACATTAATTTCACTTTTGTTCCTTTACTTCTGGGGATAAGTTAAAGACAGGCCTCCAGAGATTCATTCACCAGCTATTCAGGCTTCTCTCTTGTACCAGTCCACTGAAAGGAGAAAATGGGGCAATCCAGAGAGCACTAGCTGGAAAAGAGCATGAAGCTCTGGCAGGTGTTGAGCCACCTCAGCACCGTCTGTGCCTAAGGAACGGAACGGAATAGAGTAGAACAGAAGAGAAATAGTCTAGAAAAATAAAAGCAAGTGCAGAAGCTCAGCCCTCAGTGCACACGGGTTATGTGCACCTACCAGTTATACCTAAACACTATTTTTTTGCCCATATCAAGGGAAACACAACCACATACTTAAAACCTGTTTTTTAGGGAAAAAACTTAGGGCCAATGAGAAGCATTACCACTAGGTGATAAGCTTTCTATCTAGATACAGTACCATCTAATCCCAGGTCTGGATGGGAAAGTTAAACACAAAATACTTGAGCAAAACCATTTCATAGAGCATAAGAACATCCCCAAATCCATTACCCAGGCCAAGTATTCCCTAATTTACACTGTCCTGCAAAGTCTGTGCATCTCTTTTGCTGTAGGTCCTTGTTGACGAAGGGAGACAAGGACATCCGATGATCGTCAACAAGTCCCAATTTTATTAAGAGTGGCGCTTAGTTAAATACAGTCAATAATGAGGTTCATACATATTGCAAAAGCTGAGCTCCTAATTGGTCAGTGAACTAAAGCAAGTTAAGTAAACTATCCGTCCCCCCAAGTGCAGCTGGGTGCTATGAGATTCGCTCCCTCGCATTCTTCCCATCATATATCTAACCAGTGTCTCATGCCTCCCTAGGCACCAAGGACACTGTTTCCCTAAAAAGGCCTCTAGCTTATCAGTGTCCTTTCTGCAGGAGCCATTCCTGAATAAGGCCTAGGCTCCCGACAGGTCCTGTCTTACCTTCAACCTAGAGAGCAACAACTAACTTAAATCTCTTTGTTAAGAGGCATCTAGGATCAGGTGTAGGTGTGTGTTGAGGTGGGATAGGCTGGTTCATGGTGGCCAAGGGCCACTTCTGCACTGCCTGTCCAGCATGGTGGTGCAAGGGGAGGGAACCCCCTTAGTCACATCTAGGAGAAGGCATCTGCTGTCTGCATATAGGCTTTGAGCAGTGCAGGCCAGATGCAGAGAGCAGCATGCAATAAGCCAGTCTTTACCTTTGTATATTCAGGTTTACAATACAGAAAAGAAACAGGAAAAAATAAGCTAATCCTTTAATCATGAGTTTATTGCATGAATCCAGCTCTGGGGACTGAAAGATAAATTTGTCTATACTGACTCAGGTTTTGCATAATTGCAGGACAGAATTAACATTCATGTTGTTTATCCTGGCTGTTTCCTCCCATTTGACATTGGAGTTAATAACTCTCATTTGCCTATGATGCCAAACACTTCCACATCACCACCGAGGAAACTTTATTTAGCAGTTTCAGTCATCCACGAACAGGGTATTCACTGTGTATTTGTCATTTTATTTTCATCAGAAAACTTCCAAAGAACTTTTCATTTCAACCTGGCTCCTGGAGCCAGACTAAACTTCTAGGGTTTATATCTCAGACTATGAGAAAACACCTAGCACAGTATTTTAAAAAGGCCACGTATTCAGCAAGACATTTGTTTTGTTTGTTTTGGTGAAGGAGTAACTAGACAATATCAAGACATTCACAGCACTTGTAGTCAGTCGTATAGCATGAGTCAGTACATAGCTGCTGAGTCAATATATCACAAAACATGGCTTTTTAATAGAAATTATTAGTTGATGAGTCAACAGAATGCATGAGTTAGCAGGGAGAAAAGCCTGTTCTGAGATCAAAGATGATCACACTTAACATTTTGCCAGAAATATCTCTGGTGATTGCAATAGGTGAAGCATAAAACCTACCCTGTCCTGTTCTTTGACCCTTCCTACACCAAGGTAAAATGGTTCTGAGACAGAGCCAGGCCAGGAGAGAAGATGGCTATGCACACCATGCAGCAATAATGAAGTTCACCTAGCATTTCTAGGTCAAATAAACCTCCTTGAAACATGTTTTTCAGGAACACAACGATCTCCCTTTTGACGGCAGACAATTGTATGGTATCCATTGATCCGACAATGCCTGCGAACTCAGAGAGGTAAGCCTTCATTGAACCTGGTCTTCAAAAGGAGGGTTAAGCCCCAGGGAAGGGTTTTTGGTTGCCTGCAGATGCCTTTTGCCTGCAGCAGGAGGTGAGCAGCTCCCTGGAGGGAGGGAGATGACAGTGAGAATTGCATGCTGGCTTATTACAGTAATGCCTGCTGATTTTAAAGATTTGTACGTGTTACTAAAGTAAAAATAATTCTCTAAGGAAAAAATACAACTTTCAAGTATTTAATGTAAAACATCTGTTCTACATCACCCATTTCACCCTATTTGCTGTCAAAGCTCTCACCTCCTTTATTCCCCCACTCCTTTATTGCTCTGCTAGAACATAGCCATGACGTTACTTACAAAGCAAAGTCAAAGTCTTTGATGAGGTTAGGTCTCTTCCATGCTGGCTTTGGCCCTTCCTGCCTCCAAATCCCTTTCTCTTTTTCACCTTGGCTTCCTGTTTCTAGCTCAGCCTGGCTCTTTTAGTTTCAGTCTGACTGCTTGCAGTTACTCCTGCTTTTATTTAATTCATTGTGTATTTCATCATTACTTATCACTGACATTACTCTCACTGGTACGCTATGGCAGAGCCCCAGCTCGGGGGGACCTACTGCTTAGGATGGTGCACAAAGACATAGTACAATGATGATCCTCACCACTAGAGCTCCTTTCTGACCTACAAAATTTCCCCATTTCAATCCACAGATTGTCTAGTCTTGCTGAAGAGGAGGCATTTTAAACCATGTTCTTTGTGTGACCATACAGCACAAGAAAGCTACCTTTGTCTCTAATTCAGTAGTAAATTGGAGAGCTGTATGTTCATGAAAAGTGTGCCTTGCATATTTAAACTGCCAGGTTTTAAGAAAGTTTAGAATATATTCAGGTACTTCTTCCTAGTTGGGGAATGTAGATGTGAAATACATGCTGCTTTCTGAGTATTGCTAACATCAACCTTTTCTGACTCTTCCAGGTCTCCGTACAAAGTGATACCTGTTGCGTCTGGGCAGCTCTCAGGTAAAGCGACCCTTTTGAATTAAATTTACTAAACCTGAATTTGTGAACATTTACACATCGAAATTAAGTGACTGTGGTGCAAGAAAGAAAGATGACACTGTTGTAGCTATGACAGAATAAGAAGTATCTGATCACAGTGTCCTGGAGGAAAGCTAAAAAAAGCCCCCGAGTATCAAAATATTTGAGGTTGAAGTGGAACGGCTGAGGTCCAGGAGACTTTCACTATGCTCAGCTCTGGTCTGACTCAGCACAACTGATCTCCTGGGAAATGTCTCTCAAGGAGCAGTTGTTTCTTTCGGGCAAGGCAGATGCTGCGCAAAAGCAAGTCCAGTACTGTTTTGGTGAACTTGTTTGTCTCCCAGCAAGGCCCTGCTGAAAGCTGAGCTCAACATTTGGACCCCATTTTATTTCCAAATGGCTGAGGAAAGAGCATAACTTCTTTTGTAGGCATGGTAGCTCTAAGTGCAATAAATATTTAAGTACACCTGACAAGATTGAAGAAGGCCTGGATGAAAGAGCACATCTGGAACACATTCCCCAGCACACAGTTCTGCTGTACTCCACAGGCAGAAGTGGCTCTTCTACTCTTTCTCTTTGCCTGCCAGTGTCATGCTCAGGCCAGTAGCTCTGAGGCATTGGAACAGAGCATTTATTTGAGACAATTCCTGTAGAGTATCTGGCTCATGGTTTCTCTTGTCTGTGCAACTGCAATATCTCCTGCCACTCTCTAAGGTAGCTTGACTAAAAGCCCTAGCCTGTCCACTGTGGAGCTATGGGGAGAGGCTGGCTGCTGAGGTAGGAGGACAGGAGACAGCTAGGGACAGTTTAGAACAGCAAAATAAGACAAGAAAGACAAGGGGCAAGAAGTTAAGATTATCTTGGAAATGTAGACTACACAGAAAGAACAGGAGGGAACCAGAAAGTCTGGGGCTGGAAAGTCATTTTCAGTAATGAGTGAAGCTCTTGTATTAGGGGCAAGACATTTTTGGTGGTCCCAGCTCGTCTTCTTGCTTAGGCTCCTTTGTTGTGCAAGAAAACAGTGTCTCACAGCACTGCCTTTTTCAGATGGAGAGGTGGAGGTAATGAAACCTATGCTCTGAGGCACCCGCATCCACTGTGGCAGAAACATCTGTGGGAAAAGGGCACAGCAAGGCAGCATAGGAGGATGGGGTGGGAAACAGAGAGGCAACAGAGGGGGGCTTGTGCATGCAGAGAGCAAAGTTAAGCAGAGAACAAAAGGAACAAAGAAGGTACGAAACAGGGAAGAACTTTATCACAGTAAGTAAGATTCATTACAAGCCATAAACAGGTCCCATATCAGTGATTGCCACTGTTGCCAGAAGGAGGTAGTCAAAGCCAAGGGACATGCATGACTGCTGAGGGAAAAGAAGCTGTCTCCTGAACTATTTCCTTATTGTAACAAACTCGGCTGGAACAGCATCACTCTTCTATTCTGAGAGTACACTATTTGCATTATCAGATCAGAAAAGTTGGAGTCTTAACTGGAGTAAGTGCCTCTGTACCAGCTGGTGTGGGTAACCAATAGCCATTGTCTCCAAGTCAGAGCAAGAGCTGCAAATAGTCCAGCAAGGCTCCACCAGGGAATGCCACTGTGTTATACCAGCTGGGAAGCTAGCCAAAGGGCTTTCTAAAAGATCTGCCTTTTCCCTCGTTTTTCCCCTTAACATCAAGCTAATCGTATATTTTTGTAAGACCATGTATGACTTTTCGCACTCTCCCAGGGCCCTCATTTTTCACCCCAGCTGACAGCCCATGGCTTTTTTTTTTGTGCAGAGCACAGATCACTGTGTCAGCAAAGTCTCTGTTCCCTCCCTGCATTTTATAAAACAAGGATTTCCAAAGATCTAAGCAGAAAAGTGCAAGAAAAATTCTGAGGGTAGGTTGCCAAAGCATAAGACGGAGTCTGCTATGGAAAGAGGAGTAAAGTTGAACTGAGTGTGATGGAACTAATGTTCCCTGGTATCTGTTTCTCTTTCACATGAGTTGTCGTTAATCTTGAGCATTCCTGACATTTTGCTGAGAGTAGGAAGAATAAACAGAGTGGGAAATTGTTCATCTTCATTAAAAGGAAAAAAACCAGCTCTGTTCTAGTTCTCACTTCTTAAACAACTCTGCCTGTGTATTCTGCTTCCCAAAGCAACTTATCCAAATACATGCCAAAAAAGAGGTCACCCCAGTTTCCACAGTAGTAGGAGGTAATGCACCTCTTTTCAGCAGTATCCCAGGCAGCTGGAAAAGAGTGACGCACGCTTCAGTGGAACAAGGATTGTAAAAGGTGGGACTGGAAAATATGATCCTTTGGGAGGAAAATATGAGAAGTGGCTTTCATCCAGCAGAAGACATATCCACCAGAGTCCTGCTAAGAAACTGTTCTTCATTTCCTGGCCATAGTCATGGGAGAGAATTGGAATTAAAAAATTATTATTCCAGTGAGCACCCGTTGATGCAGCAGTGATTGCTGTATCACCATGGGTTCAGCTGTCTGCAAGCAAAGGCAGGGGCCCAGCTGGCGGGCTCAGAGCCTGGGGGACTATTGCATCATGTACCATCCCTCCGTCCCATGGCCCTGGACCAGAAGGTGCATGGCTATCCGAGCAGAGCATCACACCTACTACCAAACCTTTCCACCTCCCTGGGGTATTTAAGCTCCCAAGCCTATCAAATGGGCATCTTCTCTCTCACAGCAGCAGAAAGGCTCTGGTCTATGTCCTCACAGTAGAATGGGCTCAGAACTCACAAAGCAATGGCTGTGTTGAGGCTGTAATTAGTGTGGTTCAGGCACTCTGCAATATTGCTGGAGATGCCAATTAAATTAACAAATTCTACTAGCAGCATATTCTTGGAAAACAAAACTGAAATCTGTTACATTTCTGATAGTATAAAAGAAGGAGCTATTGCAGACCTCCAGTGAGCCTGATCCACCACAGTCCTAAACAGTATAGAAATGTGCACAGGGGCTTTCCTACCACTCCGAAGTTAGGGCAGCGAAGAACATAGTGGGTGAAAGAACCCAGGACCTCACCAGGGATGTGACCTGGAAGAGTCTGACACGTGGCAAACAGCCCTTACTCTCTCTGTATCTCTGCCTCCAGCTTGTTGTGGGTCTTTCAACACACACACCTCCTCATCCCTGGGGAATCACGTGAGGAAACCCAAAGAGAGCAGTGTCCATTTGGGATGGAGGCCAGCACACAGGGATAGCTCATCACCTGCCATTCCTTCTTCAACAGCCTCAGCACCAGGAAAGAAGCTATCTAGCACTTGCAGGGAGGAAAACCCATGGTCTCACCCCAGGGATGCTGGTTTGCAGTTGGAGAGCTAGCTAGACTAAGACCCGTGCAGCTATCTGCTAGAAAGCCCATGTCTGAATCGGTGCTAGCCCTGCCTTATCTGCTGCTCAACCCACCAACCATGTGTGCAGCTGCCTCAGAGGTCTGCAGAGACAGCTTCCCCTCCCACCCCCCCCACCCCCCCGCCAAATGATTAAATACACAAGATCTTGTGCAGAATGCTACAGACAAAGCAACAGAAGCTTGTCACTGTGAATAAATCTTATTCTGGGATCTCTCTCTTCTCCTTTTGGAGGCATATTCACACTCACAGCTCAGTCAAGAGGGAAAAGGCAGAAAACATGAGAGAAAAAAAATCTCCTGCCTGCTGCTCCTTACATGTTTCACATGGATACAGGCATCAGGATGGGAGCAATTACTCAGCTGCTTCACAATTACTCACATAAGCAGGACTTGCATGCAGCAGCCCAAGTTAAGCTGAGCTGTCAAGGGAATTTGGCGCTTGATATGACTTGATTCATGGATGTAGGATTGGGCTTGAATCACATCCCTTCCTGAGGCTTTTGTCCACCTGGCTGTTTGTTTATTTAAATTCCTCTTACTACCTAGATCCAAACAAACCAACAAAGGGGAAATAAAGACAGGAGTCCAAGCCAGAGGCACAGGCACATGTGAGAAAGAGACTGTGTGGCAGGAATTCACCAGGCTGATGCTGGCAAGGAAAGGCAGAAAAATTTTTCACGGAAAGGGTTATTGGGCACTGGCAGAGGCTGCCCAGGAAGGTGGTTGAGTCACCTTCCCTGGAGGTGTTTAAGGAACAGGTGGACAGGGTGCTGAGGGGCACGGTTTAGTGGTTGATAAGAATGGTTGGACTTGATGATCCTGTGGGTTTTTCCAACCTGGTGATTCTATGATTCTGTGATCCACATCCTCCCAGCCCTTCTCGGCTATAGCAGAAAAGACAGAGGGAAACCAACGCGCTTCCAGACACTCTCCAACACGCCCTGTTTGCACCCTGTTGAGGGTGCAAAAACTGTTGAGGCTGGCAGGGTGACAAAGGGAGTCAGGGAGGGTGGGAGAATAGAAGTGGTTCTCCAGCTGTGATCATGGTGAATAAGACAGGAGGGAAAAACGTCATCAATCAGAATGATGTGAAGCAGAGGGTGCACACCAGTGGGTTATGCACTATCCACGTCAATCCACACACAATCTGAGCTGCCCAAGCATGTACCTAGTCCCTGTTTGGCAGGGAAAGTGCACACTTACTGCCAGCCCTCCTATCTGGCTGCAGCAGGAGTCGCAGGAAAAAATTGCTGCTGCATGTCCCCTCGCGTGCTTTCTGCCCAGACCTGTTGGAGACAGGGCTGCCAGGAGGGAGGGCAAAATGTCTGTTTGCTCCGTGACGCCCTGGCCAAGCTCCTTGATGAGCTTGGCAGGGCCAGTGGGCAAGGAGCTGGAGTACCTTTGCCTGCAGCGAGCACGGGGATAAGCCAAGGGAAGCTGGGGGAGGATTGAGCTGGCCTGTCGCCTACCTGACGTTGTGCTATTACAGCATCTTCTGAAGGAAAGGGTTCTGATTTTCATTTGCCAGCTCTAAAACCCTGAGTATTGAGCAAAAATATATCTTGCTGATCACCTTTCTTTTCACAGAGGGAATCACAGCAAAACAAATGAAGCAACTGAGGCAAAAGTTAATCTTTGTACACCCGGGATAACAGCCCTTCCCAGATGTATTTAAAAAAATGGAGACCGAGGGTAACCAAGCGAGCAAAAGGACACTTAGCCCTCCTCTTTTACAAAGGAGTGGACAAGTGAGACTAACTGATGTTGACGTGATATCTTATTTTCTTCAGAATCAGAGGTTAACAGAGGTCTTCCCCTCAGAAAGGAACAGGGCAAAGAAATGGATCTTTGTCTCTTTAAGATGAGATGAACTGCCACTCTTAGTCATATATCTTTACTGCACCCTAGGGTTATAAAAACATACATCTTCATTTTGAAAGTCTTTTATTACATCTATAAACATCAGATTGCAGCTGACTGTTCCCTGGATGAGAATGTCCTAATACTCCAAGTGAGTTTTGACAGGGGGAGGGAGTGAAAGTAAGATTGGTTTCTTTTTTTTTACTGGAACGGTGTTTATAGGGAACTTGTCAGTCTCTGGCACGCTACAGCCACTGTCAGAGTGCTCAGCAGCACCGAAGTGAGAGGACACGGGTTTCTCTGCTTATTTTCACTGTTGGACTCAGGTACCATCCCAGGTGCTGCATACGGTAAGCTTTTCTCCCATCTTAAATAGGACACAGCATTTGCTTTGTTTCAGTGCTTGGGTTTTCGAATGGGTTTTGTGATAAAATTGAAAAATGGGTCTCTGTGAATAGAATTATTAATATTTTCATTTGCTCTGCTAGCCACTCCACTAGGAGTTGGATCACAGCAAATAAAGCAGCAGGAATTAGATCTGAAACTTTCAGAGTACCAAGTGCTTGCTCCTGTTTAGAGACACAGGGGTAACAGCCAAATTATTTTGACCAGCAAAGTGAATGCTCTTGACAAGTATTTCTGGCATCTCTAATAACTGAGAAATTACAAATCCTTTCAAAAGGTACAAGAAATATTATTTAGAAATACAGTGTGCATTCTGGGCTCTATTTCTGCCTGATGTGTTTTGCCTGGGTGATTGCACTCGTGGGGCATCTTGCTTCCTCAAATAGATGCAAGAAGTAGTTTCAGAAATGCCATCAGGGTATTTCTATGTAGGATACAAATGGGTATTGTTCAGTGATCTCTGAGAAAATTAATGTTTCCCATCCTTGAGCATGGGAAACCAAAAGCATATCCACATTGCAGACATGAGAACAACTGCAGCAAAGCACAGTTTTAAATTAGCTGATAGAGGAAAGTGGGAGTAATCTCAAAACAGCAGATCACAGCTCAGCAAAGTTGATTTATGCTTCCCCTATCTATGTGAATACAGTGCAGACAGACTGAAAGATGGGAAAACATCGCTATCATGTTTCTTCTTTCCTGAAGTCCCTTGAAATGTAGGGTCTGTTTTAAGGATTCATTTGTTTTTCCCTGTGTTAGTTATTACAGTCCTGTGATAGTCTCAGGAAGGGACTGGGGCGTCACTGGGCTGACTTTTCCAAGCCATCTGAGGTGCCTAAGTGCTGGAGTTGGCAGCAGGAGGCAAATTCTCCCAGTGTGACCACTACTGCAGCAGCAGCCCAGGCAACAATTTGATCCTGATGGGAACCCCACAGCGGCTCTGTCTAAGTTATGTTGTCAAAGGCTCGGGAACTTCTCTGCTGTATCTACTTCATGAACCAGGAAGGGTGGATCTCACTCTGCAAGGACAGTCACATTGGCATATCATGTTTGCCTGAAGTTTATGTGTAGCAATATGAATTTGGGCAAAGAAAATTGATCTCCAGAATAATGTTCTGATGTAGATTGGAAAGGCAAGCTGGGTTTTTTTGCATTCATGAGCTGTTACATTGTTCGTTAGCATTCTGGCACAGGGTTCTGATGGTTTAGAGGTGGTCCTTATGAGCCAGACCTTCCAAAAGCAGGCAGCAATCCTGGGTGTCCCACACAAGAAATACAAAGAGGATCATATTTCCAGAGAGTGCTGCCCCAGAACAAACCACCTCTCAGAAAAGCAGCAAGCCCCAAAAAGAACTTGTGAGAAACTATGAGTGTAATCTGCAGGCAAAGGAGGACAGGTGAGATGAGGAGTCATTCCCAAACACTGCCAATGTTTGAAGCACCAGAATAACTTTTTGGCTAAATACCTTATCACCAGAGCTGGAAGTCTGGAGTCACCACTTTGCAAGGAGTTTGAGAGCATCTTCTTTCCTCTGTAATTTTCTCTTACGATTCTCTCTTTTTTTTTTTCAGAGAAAGAAGAATTGTTCCAGAATTTACTCGGACAGATTGCCGAGCAGTTCTCAAGGTAAGAGACTGAACATTATTATTAATTTTAAATGCTATTTCTTTTATCAGTCTGAAGTGAAATTTTCACAGGAGGCAGAAGGGCATGTAAGATCACTTTCAAATCTAACTCTTCCTGCCAAAGTTAGTATTTCCTGATGATGCAATGCAGTAGCTTAAACCAAAAGCAATTTTGGTTATTATCTTTGATTTAGAAAGGAGATCAAGCCATTAGTATAAATATTTTTATTGTGCTCCTGCACTCTTAGGAAGGGAAAGAAATATTTCTTCATTGATAGTCAAATCATCTGATTTGTTTAATTTTCCCCTTTATCACACAAATACGTGTCTCCTCTGAGCGGCTTTCTCAACATCTATATAGCTGCTTATTTTATTCCAGCTGGTTTCACTAACAGAGAGCAACCCCACCAAGCTCAGCAGCTCCCCAGCATAAGTCAAAAGGAGGAGGTCCTCAGAGTGTGCAGACACCAAGATGCTGCTGTTAGGCGAAGCATTATCAATTTAACTTTTCTTCCCTGGGGGGTACAATAACAAGTCGCTGCTGACAGAAGGAGTGATGAAGTGTTGCAGAGCCACAGTATGTTCCCAGGGCTGTAACAAAATAATTTGTTGTTTTTTTCCTGAAAATTAACCCTCGGTGTTTATTCTGCCCAAATTTTAGCATTTCCATGGAAAATTTTCTTTTCCTTACAGCAACTGAAGTTAGACAGATCAGTCCTCTGAAAAATACAGACATTTCTAGTTAAAGTCCTTTGTGCCTTGGGTAGGTTAGGCATTAAATGTGTAACATTAATACATGAAGGTTTTCTTTTCAGGGTTTTTAAAATCAATGAACTGAAAACAGAAGTAGCTAATCACTTGGCAATGCTGGAGAAAAAGGTTGAATGTGAGTGTCCCTTTATTCCTATTAAAGTGGGAACTGGTGCCTCAGAAGCCCCCTGTCTTGCTGCCCTCATGGTGCCTCTCCTCTATCTACCCCACTCCTCACAGCCTCTCCTCTTTTTCCAGTCACTTGTAATTTAACCAGTCTTGAGCCTGAAAGGCCGTGGGCAGCCTGAGGTGAGGTGCGGGGAAGGTGGGAGGCCATGGTAGCACCCAACGCCAGGGACAGGTATCAGGTGTTGCAGACACCCCATTCACCTCCTGGCCTCACCTTTGAGGGGTTGCATCCAAAGCCACCTCCTCCTGCTGCAATATCCCTGCAGCAGAGGGTCTCCACTGTCCAGCTCCTTGTCCCCCACATCCAAGTCCCCCAACCTGCCCTCCCACAACCCCAACCCTCAGCCCTGTCCCCCCATCATCATCCCTGCACCCCCTGAAACCCCTACACCTCTGCATAGGCACACCCTCCAAAACCCTGTCCCTTAATTGAACATTCCTGGAGACTGGAAACTATTCTATGATTCTATGATTCTATGATTTTGTACTTCATGACAGGAGGGTAATGCAGCTGCAGCAACTTCTACTTCATGTTGGGTACTTGTAGGGGTCAAACATTTTGTCTTGCAGATCAACATCCTCTTTTCAGAAACACGTTAGGCTGAACATTAGGAAAAAAAAATTTCACAGAAAGGGTCATTGGGCACTGGAACAGGCTGCCCAGGGAGGTGGTTGAGTCACCTTCCCTGGGGGTGTTTAAGGGATGGGTGGACGAGGTGCTGAGGGGCGTGGTTTAGTATTTGATAGGAATGGTTGGACTCAATGATCTTGTGGGTCTTTTCCAACCTAGTGATTCTATGATTTACTGCACATTAAGCTATCAGGGCAGTCCTCACTGCTGATCAAGACCCAGCGCTGAGACCTGGCTGCTTTTCTCCTCAGTGCACACCTCATCCTGCCCAGCATGGGACCAGGGCTTTCCCCACGGCACACCTGTACGCTACATGTGGGGCACAAATACAGCTTGAATGCCAAAGCGTCCATAAAGAGCAGTGCAGCACATGCTCCAACACAGCTGGAGGGAAATTCTTGCTGTCTTGCAAGGCTGTGAATCGTAGGCTGCAGACATGAGAATTCACCCAAGGGCTATATTACCTGACAGACTCCTGGGCAACATCAATTTCCTCACTTGTTCAATGCGTTAACAGTAACACACCCATGTTCAGTTACTGTGCAACAAACAAGTTAAGTTCATCTGAGCAGAGATAATTTTCTGGGGGGTTTTGTCATTTTTTTAACTCCATGCAGCATCTGGCTTGTTTTTCAGTATGTTACACAGAATACAAGACGCAGAAAAGCAGGGAAGAGGGATGAATAAGGCAGTAACCCACACTGTCTTGACACCAAAGGTCACATTCTCACTGACGTGCCACGTTTAGGCCAAGGGCGGTCAGGGTCTTCAGTGGCTCTACAGTTGCAGAAAGCACTTTCTCACTAGAGCTAGCTGAAAAAAAAAACCAGTCTTTGTTCATTGAAGAAGTTGTTTTCTTGAAATTTCCCCTGACTAGAAGCTACCTTGACCCTGCAGCTGCTTGGTGAGAGTGATGCCTTTGTCAACAGGGAGAAGAAAAAACAGGGAGAAGAAAAAAATGTCCTTATTCAAACAGCAGATGCAGGAGAACCTCTTCAGAGGCCACCTCAGCTGCACAATCCCAGTACAGCAGGACTCTCCTGGCAATATCCACAGAGCGGGTAACCTGCAGTGTGCCTACCCTCAGCACACATCTTTGCAAGGAGCCTGGGTAGCAAACTATCTCTGTCTGTCTGTTTGGCTGCTGTTTTTCCAAAGGCTCTGCTGTTTTATACTTTAGTATAAAAGAAAGGAAGGAAAGGAAAGGAAGGAAAGGAAAGGAAGGAAAGGAAAGGAAGGAAAGGAAAGGAAGGAAAGGAAAGGAAGGAAAGGAAAGGAAGGAAAG
>WAAB01002235.1:40810-90700 GCA_013389865.1 Piaya cayana
AGAAAAAAAAAAAAAAGAAAAAGAAAGAATGAAAATGAAAGATATGCTCTGTCACTCTGCATTTTCTGTGAAATTCCTGACCAGCTCCAGTTCTCAGGGCTAGGTACCACAGATTAGAGCAAATGAGGCAAGTGTTCCTGCGCATCTTCCTATCCTCTTGGGAGTCCAGGCAAGTGACTATCCCAGCCAGCTAGGGATTGCTTTTGGCCTCTAGTTCCCCTGATGACTCCCTGGGGTCCCTGGCAGCACCCTGCACACATACTGCCTTTCATCACCACTGGCAGCCAGCGGCAGTGGAGGGAGATAAAAGTTTTGCATGCTGCTGCCGGCAGGCAATAGTTGTATTATAAATTGCACTACCCAGCACTTTATCGCGGGTTTAGGGAAAGCAGCCTACCCAGAGCTACCGTGCCATGTAGGTGAACTAAATGCACTGGTATCTAGAGGAGGTTTCTTGCTATAAGTGGGTCTCGTCACTGATGGAAACAGCAGCAGACATAGAAATCCCATCTCCTGTGGGATGGAGCTCTCTGGTTTTCTTGTCTACAAGCGCGCCCATCTGCTCCAAATTTGTCTTTGAGCGTTTGCAACAGAGCCAAATCTGCAACATTTTGGAATAATCCTAGGCTTTCATGTGTAAAAAGCTACACAGGGAGGGAAAGGGAGTGTCCAGCTTCCATGCTTGTGCAGGACTCTCAGAGGTTGCTTTAAGAGCCCTGTTTCAGCACTGGATTCAGCCCAAGGATTTCTTTAGACAGTACAGGGTCTTTTCAGAAGGTATTTCATGCTGCAGAATAACATAATAGGCCCTTAATCAGTGCACATGACAAGGCCATTTATCATTTCCAAGCCAAATGTGAAAAGAATTGTGCTTTTGTTTTGCCTTTTCACCCCTACCTCCTTCAGAGATTCTTTTTCCACCCCTTTCACATGCAATATCCAAGATTTCCTCCCCAGAGGGGATGTGTGTGTGGGGATAAGTGCTCATGACAGCACTACATCTGCAGCTCAAATAAAGCGTCCTCAGCTTCCTTCCCATTACTGTCTAGAGAATGCATCACGGACATGTGTTTTCAAGGAGCCCAATCTTTCAACTGATTTTTAAATCCCATCTAAAGCTTGTGACTTCCCCTTGGAAAATGTGTCCACACAGGGCAAGCACAGGGAATGCATTGTCCCGTGGCTTGACTTACTTTGCTTGTGTTCACATTGCAGCCCACACATGAATAAGGAAGCTGGCAAAAACCCTATACAATTTGTAAGCACCTCACATCTACCGTAAGAAAATAATTATGTGAATTCTCTTATCCTCTGGAGAGGTTTTGGAAGAAAACTAAAGAGATGCAACACAAAAATATGCTCAAGGCTGCACTACAACTTTTCTTCTCTCTGCAGTTGCCAACCCCGCTACCCGGTTGGTCTAATTACTCTGCTTTGCTCCTACTGCCTCAAATAGGCACCAGCCGCCATTTAGACAGCTTGGCAAGTGGGCTACCCCCAAACCTCTCCCAGATGAATGCACCCTGGTGGGACACAGCAGCTCAGGGCCTGCAGGTCAGCTGCGGCTGCTCGCCAGCAGTTCAACTGAGTAACTCTGAAAAAATGCAAACAGATATCCAGAATGAAGATATTGAATAAGCAGAACAGCATCTCAGCTGTATCATCATATTGTGGTCTCCTAAAGAAATTGCATGTGACAATGCTGGATTAAAGAATGTTAATCTGGAAATGGGATTTTTAAGTGGAGTGTATCCCTGTTAACCAAGCATAAATGCAAACCCTTTCCCTTTCTTCTCCTAATATATGGCATTTTGGACTCAGTTCACATGCCTCTCTGCTTTTCCCCTTTCCCAGTTCCAATGGCAATCTCTGTAGTTATTAACATAAAGAAAACAAAACTGAAGTCTCTGCTTATTTGCAGTTGTGCCCTTCCAAGGCAGCTTTTTATCACTTACTTACATGCTACCTCCCAGATAAGTGTGAAGTGACTGAATAGCGATTGTACGATTGCACATTCCCTGGAGTTCCCTGAATCACAGCTTGTCCATGCAAACAATGAGTTCAGTAAACAAATGAGCTGTGAAACGATTGCATATGAATGACATGTACTTAATAAATGGTGCTGTATTATGTCCTTGAGCATGCTGATAGTTCAAGGAGGGGAAAAGAAAAGGGAGAATATTCTCATACTTGGGCTGTGCTAGGTTCTCACAGCTACATGGAATGAATTGCTGTATAAACAGGCAATCAAACTTTTTGCCTTGTGGCTGTCACAATTACATGCAGAATGGAAATACAGGATTTTTTTGTGCCGCGTGCAGAAATAACCTTTGATTACAAAATTGATTGGTAAAAAGAAGTGACAGGTCTTCAATACCTAAAAAAAAAAATAATCAATTGTTACAGCAAAACTTTTCAACATCTCTCCCTCGCGTTCTCGCTTTGGTGTCTCTGTATCTAGCAATGCCTCTCAGAGCTACTTCATGCTTTGTGTGAACTTTCAAATTAAAACCTTTTATCTTAATGGGAATTCCAATCCTACTGGGACGTGTTTGCCTAGCTGTGCTTATCATCCCATCATGGGAGGGTTTTTTTGCTCAGGATTTCCTTTGATTTGTGTTCTACACCAGAGGAGTGAAGGCACCAGAAAAGCTGACTGCTGCTAACAGCCATGAAAAAGCTTAGATGTTATAGCTATTTTTCAAACTAAAATACTGTAGCTATCATCAAAAATTGGCAGCAGAGATTTCGTATGGGTTATCAAGGTATATCACTTTGGCAGCACCTGCGTATGAGAAGTGGGGTAGAGTGTAAGAACTTGCTGGTTTACTAGATAACCACACTGTAAAAACCCTTTGAAGTTTTGCACAATTGTGAAATGAAATCTTTCAACTTTTGCCATAGTAACACCGCTGTTGTTTTTCTTTGTTGACAGTGGAAGGCCTGAAAGTAGTGGAGATTGAGAAATGCAAGAGTGACATTAAAAAGATGAGGGAGGAAATGGCAGCAAGAAGCAGCAGGTAAGTTCTGGTTTGGACCTAACCAAAGAAATAAGCATCTGCTTTCAAACCCCTAATGCAACATTTTCGCAGAATTGAGTTACCTTCTGGGCTTAGAGGTAAAGGAGCAAGGAAATCGATAAGCATTAAGGACAGTGGCTTTAATTTAACATTTGGAGAACTACAACCACTCATCAGTTAAAACAGCTTGAGTCATGGGAACAGAGAAGAAGATGTTGCAACAGAGAGTTCTTTTCCACCATACAGAATGGGAATCCTTCATCCAGATTTACTGGGAGAGAAGGAATGGGAAAAGAACTTCTGCATAGTGTGGTGTTTGTTTGGAAATCATCTAGCACTCAAATCAGCTCCAGTATATTGTGGGAAAATATCAAATAAATATGTAGCAGTTCTTCTAATTGTGATCTCATGCTATTATAAAACACCCATTTCAAATTCAACAAGAAATTAGGAATTTACTTTTTAACTCAAAGGCTCACTGTGATTGCGAAGCTTGGTTTCGCTGTAATTGAAACAACAGCAGAAAAAAATGCATTTTGTATGGTATGTGGTCTCAGCTGGAAGGTCTGCTCCCCATGTCGCTGAAACACACCATTAGGACTAGCAAATCATCACCATGAGATTATGAACACTTGTGGGATGGTTGCTGAAGAGCAAAGTAACGCATTGCTCAAAGTGTGGGTGAGGAGGATTTTTCTCAGCAAATCTAACTGTGCTCTCTTGACAGCCTCTCTCTTTTTCTTCTTTTGGGGTCAAATTCTCTGACCTTTAATCAAAGCTGTTTCCTATTGAGGGCAATGGGAGATTTTCTAAAAGAATTAGGCTTTATAATCACTTGCTTTTATAATTTTTTTCTGTCCAGACATGTCAGGAGGCACGGTGTTAATACATTCCTGCTAAAGTCTAAGGCCAAATTCAGCTGTCAGACTAGTGTAGTAACATTATTAACCTCCCATCAGCTCCAGATTTATACCAGTAGGATGGATTACAGTTTGCTCAGGGCTTGCATCATTTCTTGCTGATGTGTGTAAGGAATTCTCATTAGAAAAATCAGAGCTCAGATTGGCAGCAAATGCAAAAACACATATGCTGATTTCATAGAATCATCGAATTGCTAGGTTGGAAAAGACCCACAAGATCATCGAGTCCAATCATTCCTATCAAATACTAAACCATGCCCCTCAGCGCCTCGTCCACCCATCCCTTAAACACCTCCAGGGAAGGTGACTCAACCACCTCCCTGGGCAGCCTCTGCCAGTGCCCAATCACCCTTTCTGTGAAATTTTTTTCCTAATGTTTAGCCTAAACCTCCCCTGACCAGGTGTGATGTGAATAACGTGAGTGCCCATGCATGCGTCTCTGCTTTTATCTCGACTGTTGTGGAAGCTGGGAGAGCTACATTTACAAGTGCAGTGATACACTGGCAGATAGGGAGTTAAAATCAACAAAAGAAGTTATGGCAACTTCATGTTTGCCCAGTTGCCATGACACACATCAGGAAGTACAAGACTGTTCCAGCAGCAGGGGTGACTCATACCTGGCCAAGACCTTGTCACCTTTTAATCTATATTTTGTAGTTTGAAGAGCAATCTGTTAACAAGAAAAATAGGAATGGGGAGTGTTGCATCTGCTCAGTGCAACCAGTTGCAGTTGAGGTGTAGCCTTTGCTTAGGGCTTCTGGTGGGATGTGACAGCTGCCAAAAACCAGAGATCAGCATGGAGCATGATGCTGGGAAGCTGGGGTAAAAATGGGTGTGGTGCTCAACAGTGGGTAGTGCTGGGCACTGACCCCCAGGCTCCTCAGAGGTGGCACTGCATAGCTGCTTTAGCTGAAGCAGGAGCCTACCTCACTCAGCTCAGCATCACCTTTTACTGTATGGGTGTGGCAGTTACCCATCACAGTTTTTCTTGATTGTCTGGAGCTGGTTCTTGCTCCCAGCTGCACAAAAGCTCCTCCTCCTCGTGCAAAATTCTGCCCAGGATTATCCATACCTTAAGGGCTTGGGTCCCAAAGCACCAGCTAGATGTGGCCAGGTTCAGTGTGTAACCAGGGGTGGCTACAATCTCCTCTTTTTCTACAACAATGAAGAGAGGATGCTCTTTGGTAGCTGCCATTAAGAGAGGCCCCAGTGGAAGCTGCTGAGGAATGAGCCATGTTTCCATATTCTTTAGTGACCACAGCTCAACAGGAGCCATGACACTAGCCCATTGTGATCCCAGCCTAGGAGTGCTTCACCCTAGAACAGCCAAGCAAGCTCTTGCCCATTGGTATGAGATATGTGTATGCTGAGAGAGGGAAAGGGAGGCAACAGAGGCATCCCAGGGCAAATGGAGATGGTTTTCCTTCTATTTAGACTTGTCATCCCTTGTGCAATGTCATTTGCTAGATACTGTATTACAGTTGCAATTAGAGATAACATCTAAATTTAATTAACATCTGTAACAATGTGTGAGTGCATATATCCCTTCACTAGTATCACAGTGTATGTAGCTTTTTTCTTGTATGTTTACAATTTCTTACATTTGCTGTTACATTACCAAACAACAGAGTGGGGATGAACAGCTCGGTTTGTAAAACTCATCACACACGGGGAATTGTGCATCTCTCCTCTGCAGAAGAGCAAAGCAGTACCATTTGCATCCCCTCAAATTATTTTCCTTGCTAGTCTGCTTTTTGTGCTTACCACTGGCAGATGCTAATAACATTATCTTGTCATTTAAAATCATGATCATTTGCAGATACAGTTTTACATTTGTAAAGGTCTGATGCATTCTGGCTCTGGTGTGTTCCCCAGTACAGTAGGATGAAGGTTTCTATGTCTTAGTATACAACTGAGAATTGTAAATAGTTGGTTGATGCTCATTTAACCCTGGCAGCCAGTTCCAATTAATGCAAAGAATGCCCCAGTCTCGCTATTTTTATACTAATACCCTTATAGTGGAGTTTTGAGGAAACAGCTTTAGAAACGATTAAGACAGCTTTTCACCAACTGAGAATCTTCTTAAACAGGGCAGGAAAAGGCAGCTGGTTGAAGCCAGCTGACCACCAAGAACTGTAAGATGATGTAACTTTTGCGGATTCAGACACCACCGTCACAAATGATAGCAGACATCAGTGTTAAGAGAAGAAGAGACCCAGACCAATTCCCAATAAAAAAAGCACTGCAAAGAGATACAATACAGAACATGTAAAATTGTTTAAAAGTTAAAAATACATATAATTTTAGTGTAATAATTTGGCTGGCTTCTTTGAGAGGTTTCTTTTAGCTTCATCTGTTAGGAAGCTTTAAAACTGAGAAAGTATAATCAAAAATGTAGGATTACAGGGATAGATACAAGTTGTGAGAGTTTAAATTAAAGTCCACACAACCAGCTACCTGGGAAACACACATTGAATTAAAGTCTTAATATTGCCATAGGTGACACAACAGAGCTCTTAGTTTTATTGTACCTTCTGTGGCTGTAAGGTGCTGCACTGTGGTGCAATAATGTACCTGTTCTGCAAAGACTGTAAGGACAATGTGTACTTCAAGCCATCATGGTCCTCTGCTTGGACAGGATTGCATCATCTTGGTTCTTTTGTGAAAAAACTTTTCACAGAAAGGGTCATTGGGCACTGGAACAGGCTGCCCAGGGAGGTGGTTGAGTCATCTTCCCTGGAGGTGTTTAAAGGACGAGTGGATGAGGCGCTGAGGGGCATGGTTTAGTATTTGATAGGAATGGTTGGACTCAATGATCCAATGGGTCTTTTTCAACCTAGTGATTCGATGATTCTGTGATTGCAGTGGAAGGAAGAGTAGATAACTGGCAGTGAGTGTTGCTGTTAATAACCAGGCAAGTGTTAACTCCCTGTAATTGCTGGCAGCAGCTCCCTTCCTGCAGGACCTGGGAGCCAAGAAGATTGTGTCTGCTGAGCCTTGGTGCCTCACTGCTCTTGCTCCGCCTGAAGGGCAGCAGGGAGGATGGTCACGCTGTCAAAATGGATGGTGTTACCCAAGCTTTTAAGGGTCCTGGCTGTAATAAGCCACAGCCTTAGTGGGTGCCTACACTAACAGATAAGCACAGGCATGCCAATGTCCATACTCATTGGCATGGCCCCAGGCAAGGCTCTGCTGTCCTTGGATAACTTATATACCTGCTGTGGATAGAAAGCTGCTTGCTGAAAGGGAGGCTATTTGGTTTAAATAGAAGTGATTGAGTATCCATGGATACTTGTCTGAAGACAGATGCTCATCATTTGAGTTCAAATAAATGGAGAATGGACAACAGGGGTATTGCACAAGAGGACAAAATCCTAAAGAGGATCAAAACTCTAAAGGATTTGAGCAGCACCACATTAGAAAAGAGGTTAGATAGTGGGGTAATTCTTCAAGAAATATCTACTGAAAGACCAGAGGACTACTGGCATTTTTTGAGGCACTGATGTTCTGTTCCCACAATATTAAGAGCTGAATATTTCCTTTCAGGACTAATTGTCCCTGCAAGTACAGCTTTTTGGATGAAAACAAGAGGCTGACTCCCCGGCGGGATGTACCATCCTACCCAAAGGTACCATACAGTTCTCGCTCTTCCTAGAATCCTGACATATACTTGCCATCTTGATAAGTGCTGATGTACAATGTATGATTTCCTATCCATCTGCTTCCTACTTATTTCATCCCAGTCCTGATCCAAAATCTCTGGAAGCTCATGGGAAAAGCTGTGGTGACTTAAAGTTGAATCCTCAGTAGGCCTTAGTACTTGAACACTCATTAATGTTTGAAATGTTAATTGACATTTTGCATTCATCAACATTTAACACTCTTTTATCCAATTATATTTGTTTACTCTCCATGCTCACAGCCAACAATCTAAGACAGCTCATAATATTGTACTCTAATTGAAAATAGTGCTGCTTCCTGTTTTCTCCTAATGGATTATTTTTTAATTTAAAAAGTAGTTAAGTAGTTTATGGGGATGCTTCACCTAGGAAAGCAAAGAGAAAATGCAGTACCAGATTCTCTCCAGAATGATTCCTTGTCTCCATGAAAACAAGCTAGTGTATTTGCTAGAGAAAACAGTAGTGCTTGAAGAAAAATGTCTACTGGGCAAGTACAAGTACAAATCCACAGTCCTGATTGAGGCTGAAACCATGGTCCTAGCACTGGCACTCTTTGCCCACGGGAATTATTCAAAGATGTGAGGCTATGTCTGCTCACTGCCCAGCTCACACCTTGACAATACACATGTGCAGATCATAATTTAACAATGGGCATTTGCTTACACTCATCAAAGGTGGCTCAGCCACTCTGAAGCTTGCGTGGTCCCACGTGATGCATCTGTATGACATGGGCCTGCATCCTGGTACATAATTGTCTCCAGGCCTTACAGAGCAAGGAATCATAAGTTCTACTATTTGTTTTGCTCTGCCTAGCAAAAGTGACCTCTAGGTCTCCGAAGCAGACATCGTGAGTGTTACATTTCCTTTAAATAACTTTTTCTTGTGCTCCTGACACTAACACATTTTCGTAAAACATGTCTGTTCTAAAGCAGATGTTTTTCCCTTGATAAGTATATATGTCAGATCAAACTCTGATGTACTTCTATGGTACTAGGATCTTTAATTAACAAGTACTACAAAGTGTTGTACTGACTGACTTCAGAATAAACTGCTAGTCTGTATTTCTGTATTATCTCTAGACAAAATCTCGTAAGAGTTTTAGTTGCAGGAGTCTGTGTTTTGTTTGATAGAGTCACAAAAAATGTTGGTGCTGGACTTGTTCAATGTCAGCGAGGCTAGGAAGAGAGGATTACACTGAAAGAAGATGTAATTACAGTACTGTTATCAAATAACAAATCTGAACTGCTAATTTACAGATTTCTTGCCGAATCACATGTAAAATGTATATTATATAGGCAAATGCAAAAATTATTGCCTTCTCAAGGAGGAAAATTAATCTTCAGTGTTATTCTTTGGATTAAGTAGCAACAATCTGATGGCTCAGAAAACGTCATTCACCTGTTCAGTACAGTAAGCCTGAACAAGCTAGAGACAGCCATGGTAAATGAGCCAATTAAAGCGACAAAGTTTTTGTTTCCCAGAAAGAGTCTGATCGATAAAGTCTTGAAAATGTGATTCATTAACATCCACATCTCCCCTGGTCTTTTAATCCCCCACATTCCTTTTTTCATTTTGTATACAAATTGTAACTGGCTGTTGAGCTTGATTTTGTTTTAAAACTCTAAGCGTAGCAATAAACAAATCACTTGAATCTTGCAAGCTGACAATCAACTTGAAAATGTGGGTGTTGTTGAAAAACACTCAAAATGAGAGCATAAATCATCTGAAAGTAAATATATCATACCCACCAGCTACTTTAAAACTGTAAGCATAGAATCATAGACACTCCACACCATCCAGCTATGACTGGCTGCACTTATCGTCAGTGAAGCTCTAGAGGCAGTAGGACCTGTGCAGCCAGGGGTGGATCTGAGCCCCTTGCATTCCCTTGCTGGATCTACCCACAACCCCATCCATAACATCTGCACTGTCCTCCTTTTTCTCCCAAACCCTCTACCTCCCTGCTTTGTAAGGATCTACACCAATCGGGGATCTGCCAGCCAGTGCTGTGGCAGTCAGTGAGCTGCCTTCGAGCTTGCTGTCTGCCAGGTAAGGGCACCCTGGTATGACCACAAGAAGCTGGTGGGGAGGGAAAGAAGAGATGGGCAAGCAGAGGGAGAGATCAATTGCTCTGTCCTTGGGAAATATGTCTAAACCCCATATGAATGGGACCCCAGGAGTCCCGGGGACATGTCAATGGCAGGTCCCAAGTCAGGGCAAGGGACCCTCACTTACAGCAACTGCATTTTTATCTTCAGTACATGTTGTCCAAGGAGACCATAGAAGCTCTTCGGAAACCAACCTTTGATGTCTGGCTATGGGAGCCCAACGAGGTAAGGATGCCACATTAGCTGGATTAGCACCCTTTCTGAGAGCCAACAAAGCCAGAAAAGCCCTTTGAGATGGTCTGGAGGGTTTTTCCCCTTTTCTACTCCTTACTCTGTCTACTTTCTTAATTTTCTTATCACACCAGAACATGATACTTTTTCCCTACAGATGCCAGATAGATTATGATGATTGTCATAACTTGATCCCTCTTTATTTTTTCCTTTAATCTCTTCCTCATAATGTCCCATAGTGCGCTATCATTACTGTCACATGAGTTCTCTCATGCTGTTTTATCTGAACAAATTGATCTCTAGCAAAGCATACGCCTAAGCACATCTTCAATAACTCTGCTGAAATCAATGAAGCTGTGTGCTGCTGTGTGAAGCCAAGCAGAGGGGCATACATTGATTCATTCCCTTTTAGACACGAGTTTTTCTGTGATGCATTCTGAAGAGGTTGCAAAGCTACATGCATGGACTATTAGTATTTTCTTATTGCCTCATTTTCTTATTTTCCTTATTGCTAGTAGTATTAGTCTTTGTCACTTGTTCTGCAGAAGGTTCTGGAAAGCCCAAGTATAAACCTCTGTAGAAACATGAAGAAGAAGGATGTTTAGATCATGACCATCTTGTAATATAACGTAACACTCAAATATGAGCAAATCACACTTGGTTAAAACGCAAAGGAGGGCAGGACTAAATTAGGTTTTTAGGGTTGGGTTTTTACCAAGGCAAGGACTGGGTGGTTCTCGCAGCACTCAAAGCAGCAATCACCTTAATTGCCTTCTCAATAAGATGTTGTGCATACAAGACTTATTCTGGCTCAGCACTCGTAGATCAACATGACAGAGAAAAATACCCCATACCGCACCCACAGGAACAACATATTCCCTTCAGGATATTTTGTCAGGCTGGTAGCATAACATGAGGACTCTCTTATGGCTTTAGGTCCATCTTCTGTTTACAGAGGTTGGCAGAGCTTGCCTTGTGCGGTTGGTGCCAAGCTGAGGCCGCTGATTTGCAGTTACTGCTCCCTCTCCCATCTATTTTCTCTGTACTGTGGCCACACAACTGCTCAGGCACAATGGCTCACCCCCAGCTTTTGAATGCCTGTCAGTTTTTTTACAGCAAGACAGAATTACGACCTGCCAGGTGGACCATAACGCTGTTGGCTCATTGTTGTTCTGACTATTAAGAAAGAATAGGAGAAACAAAAACCATTATCCCTGGATTCTTGTGTGCTGAGGCATAGTATTTTAGCACAGTAACTCATGCAGAGTGCTCAGGAACAATTTACGGTGGCATGAATGAGGCTAACAAGAGACTGCAGAGATTAGACATGCCCTGTCTGAGCGTCGCTCAGAAATAAGATACCACACCAGCTCTGGTGAACCAAGCACCATTTTGGTTTATCTCACCCATTTGGCTCTGATTCCTGTTTGTAGAGACTATTTCAGTTTTGTCAATGGCTGTTTAGCAATGAGCATTTGCCCACATGCCCAATGTGGGGCAGGCAGGTTAGAAAGCACATTAATAAAGAAAATAAAACAAATTAATAAAATGTTATGCAGTATCTCAGTAGTCAGAGCTATGCAGCCAGCTCGTGTCCTCTTTCTCAAATGTCCACTCACTTTCAAGTCTTAGAAGAGTCCAATATTCAAGATTTTGCTGTTGGGCAAGAAAGCTCAAAATGGAAACTGAGATTCCCATGTGCTCAGGGGCAGGAGCTTTGGGACTCAGAGTCACCCTGTCACTCATGCACAGCTCTCTTGGCAACAGCTGGCAGCCCTTCTGCATCAAGTTTACTGTCTTGGAAAGCCTTTTCTGAAACTATTATGAAACAGATATTCCACCTCAGAGACTAGGAACAAGACGAGGTGGCCTTCAGCAAAATGCTGTCTAGATGATCTGAGCACAATACAGCTTGTGACATTGTCCCTCAAGTCTTGTGGAAAAGTCTTTTTCTTCCTGTTCAGATGACTCAAAACCAACTTCTTTGTTACTGCATGAACTATGTATATTCCCTAGACAAACACAACATTTCGTTAGATGAAATAATTTTTCTGAGAGTTCTTAAGAGCCTAAATGACAGAAACCTAACTAAAAATGTCTCCGAGGCCATATTTATGACATTACACTCATCATGCTAAAACCCCTGGATCAGCCTATAGTCTAGAAAGTACATCTGCTAATATAACTGCTACATTTAATCCCCTGTAGATTTTGCCTTCAGAAATGGGAATGCAGATACATAAACTCCTAAACCCCTGGAAGTCTTTTTATTTCTGACTGGTGGCAGCTGTTAAGTGCCCAGATACATCAGATTATCTATACCTTTCTTTCACAATGTTTTCAAACTCAGAAGATAAACTGGGAGTAGTAATGCTAAACTATCTGCATCCTCATCTTACCTTTGAGCAGATGCCTCTGAAGAGCAGCCTGCCTCTGTATTTCACCTATTGAGATTCACAGTTACCATTTATAGGAACGGATAATTACAAACCTACTGCAATTTTGTAGTGTTGTAACAGGAGATCTTTTGTTAATTGAGAAATTTGAGTTAAGACAGGGGATTTAATAACTCGTGAGAAGTCATAAAGGAGATGTTGACACATATCTAGAACAATCATTTCTTCAGGGATCTTTTATTTTCTACTCTCATTCTCTATACAGTTAAAGCCTGATCCACTTCTGTACAGATAGAGCCCTTGGAATCAGTGGAAAAAGTCCCACTGATTTCATTAAGCATTGGGACATATCCCAGCTGAATTAGAAAAATGGACTTGCTTTTTTGTGAGAAGGAATTGCTATGATACGCATGAATCACAATTAGTAAAGAGAGCTGGTGTGATTCAAAAAACCTGTGAAGTCAACTGCAATCTTTCTACTTCAAAAAGCTTTCAGAATCTCTCTACATCCCCTCTTGCACTGTCTTTAATCATGCAATCTTTGAACATTCTTCTTTCATCTTAACAAAGGGGGGTCTGCAATTATCCAATGCTTGCATGGAGGAAATTCGCTCTACAATGTATTGTAAAGTGAAGTGATATTTACAAAGCCAGTCACCAATCTGTTCCTGGTTGCAGATGCTGAGTTGTTTGGAACATATGTACCATGATCTTGGCTTGGTAAAAGACTTCAACATCAATCCTATCACGTTAAAGAGGTGGTTGGTAAGTATTACTAATTCCTGATATTTGCAATTTTTCAAATTAAAAAAATCAATAATCAAAACATTTAGTCATGGGATCAACTTGATTCACATGAGTAATCCCACTGAAAGCAGTCAGTCTACACAAATTCTTAAAATTTAAGCACTTCAGCACATGTTTGCATTCTTGTGGGGGCCAATAACGTTTCTTTAACTGTTTTACGTTTGTCTGCTGAGCTTTATATTCCTGAAAGCAGTTCACTTCTGGTGAATGCTCCTGGTACCTAATGCAAATGGAGACATGTTGAGTGTCTTCAAATATGGCTCAAAATAGACAGTATGTGCAATAACCATTTGATATGCTAAATCACAGAGAAAAGAAGAGCAAGGCAGGAAGGAAAAGGAGCTGCTGAGAAACTAAACAAATTTCTTTGGCTTAGTATTTAATATTGTGAATGTTGCAGAAATGCAAGACATGATAAAGATGAAATTATACGAAAACTAAGATGTCTAAAGAACAAATACCAAAATATTTAAAAGTCAGTTATTTTTCAAGCCCAAGAGAACATTTACTAAGAATCTGAAGAGTGTATCAGCTTTCTCAGAAAAACCCATCATATCCCTAGAGAACTGTAGAACATTTAGTATTTTTCCAATTGTTTAAAAAGGATTTAGAGATATTCTGAAGACCTGTATTTAGCAAAATTTACATCTCTACCTGCCAAATTGACTGAAACAATAATGATAAACATCATGATGCAAAGTGTATCATACATATGTTTCATATGATTCCTAGCTAAAATTTCTATTTCATTGATCTTTTCTAATTACCTGAAGAGTATGCACAAAATAGAGGGAATTGTTTTATGTTATTGTTGTAGACTCTCAGAAAGGCCCAAACGAACTCCACAAATTCAGAGTTTGCTAAAAAACACAAAGAAAACACTGGACTGGTTGTATCACAGAGTACTGCAAGAGCAAAAAGCACACGTGTACCATGTACAGAAGGCAGTGACCATCGCCGCTTGGTGTGCTGCTGCAGGCTGAAGCTAATAAGTCGTTAGGCTGATTGGAGAATGGAATAAGGGATCGACTGGGCTGATGTTACCATGTCACCACAGAAAACATAAGGCTGACCTGAAATTTATACCTAGCACTCTTTAAGTCTTTTTGGAAAAATAGTATAACTACATTAAAGGAGATGATATGAAAAATTATCAAGACCGAGGAAATCTCTCCTCAAAGAAGGCAGATGAAAAGCTTAGTATTGTTGACCTTAGAAAGCAGTTGAACATAAGGGGTGAGATAAAACCCAATACAATCAAGGCTAGCACAGAGTAGATAAAATAGAAAATTTCCTCCTCCTGTCTCACAGTCTGAAAACATGGGAAACAAGGTGGTAAGTCAACACACATCAACATGCCACCCACACACATCACTGCAGGCAGCTTCCTGTTAGCTTGTATCTCCAAGTTATTTGTTAACATTAGCATTTAACACAGCCTTGTTCAGGAGGGAGTTTATTAGGTAATTCCTACAAAGGTTAGACGGGGTGAAATTTTCTTTTTTTAATGACTAGCTTCACACAAAGAAAAATAATTTTAAAAAGCACAAAGGACTCTGCTTCAAACTATGATACTTCTCCGGGCACAGTATGGGCACCAGCTTAAACTAAAGTGGGTGAGAAAAAGCCAACTCATGCATATGCTTTCTTTTTTCTCCCACGTCCACTGGCTACAGAAATGTTCCAGAAAGAGGAGGACTAATACAACCCAGTCACTCCAGACCTTCAGTACTCTGCATCAGGAGTCCCATGGGATGCTCTGGGCTCCGCTGCTGGATGTACACATTACATCTGTGTGATATTGTACACTGCCTGAGCACAATTGCAGTGTCTGTGTGGGGGTTGTGAGAGAGCACCCACCCCCTGTTAGCCTGAATGTCAGCCATGCTGGGCCATTAGTTATTACTTTTAAAATAGAGTAATATATTTGTAAAATTCATGCTGCAGAAAAATCTGAACAGCTTTTGCAATGAAGCCTTCAAACACTGAATAAACATTGAAAACCCATAGTTCTGCTGACCTCATTCAGAGCTTTGAGACTTCCTAGAAGCCAGATACCAGGATCCTGATGGGGCTTGAGGACTCTTGAAACAAATTCATCATTTAGCTGGAGAAAGGAACATGAATTCTGTCCATGTCATTAATTCAGGCTCAGTAACTGAGGTGCATGCATAAGGGTTCTCTAGAGTCCAGGCTGTGGAATCCAGCAGTCCACTCTCTAGAGTGTAATGAGGTCACATAGCTAGGATCTGTAGAAAGTTACAACTCCAAAAATCAGTCCCATGTGCTTGTATGGCTAAATATCCCATGCTGCCTAGCACAGGTCATCCACACAGGTTTGCTAGTATATGTGAATTCACATCTTCACAAAGCAACACATCCTGAAGTACCACCTTCTAGCATCAGCAAATGAAATGACAAGTATTTTTCAGACTTGAAGATTTCAAAGCTGCAGTCTACCTTCAGAGAGAGGAACAGGAGTGCACTTCGGGTTCTTTACATCCCCCAAAGTTACCACTTAACCACTACGTGGTTTGAAATACAAAATACAGGGTGAGACCAGACTCCTGTCTCAAGACTCAGATGCACTCGCAGCTCTGCTGGGATGTTTATCTGATTTACAGGGTGGTAGCCGGTATGAGAGAGAAGTTACTAGGAGCTACACTTGTTTACAAATTCTTGAAAGGCAGTAGTCTCTCACCTTCCCCCAGGAAGGCAGAGTGGAGAGGCCTTGTGCTGTCACTCTGCCCTAGCAGAAAATAATGGTGGGCTCTACAGGACTCCTATAGGGACATACTGTGCTTTTGGAGCGACAGGGAAGCCTATGTAATCATGTTTTTATAAAGAAACAGCTCTCCTGTTTCTGACTGCTTCATTTTCTCTCCCTGCAGCTGTGTATTCATGACAATTACAGAAACAACCCCTTTCATAATTTCCGGCACTGCTTCTGTGTGACCCAGATGATGTACAGCATGATCTCACTCTGCAGCCTCCAGGTATGCCCCCCAGCACAACAGCATCTCTCTAATTCCATCATGGAGCGCGCATTTATCCACCGAGCACAATAACATTTGTGCTACCTTTCTTGCAAAATGGGCCACCAGCTTGTTCACCAGGGATAGTTTGTGGCAGATGCACTTGCTTAGTCCCTGGGGAGAGGAGGAGATATGTTGTGTTTCCACCTCTGGCTGCCTACTTAGCTATCCCATCCCAAACCCTGAGCAGCTACACAGCTTTTGGAGGCTGCTGGGAAGCCACTTGTACCTCCTGGATAACCCCAACTTGTATATCGAAGCTCTTTTGACACTGACATTGTGAAATATCTGTGAATTGAATCCAAACACCTACTGAAGTATGGTCTGGGGATGTGGTCTTCATCCATGACACAATATGTCCCACAAAAGGTTTTCTCCAAATACAAGCTACTGCAAATAATGCTTTGCATGTACTGTATGTAAGATTTACATTCAACTTGTACTTTGTCCAAAACCATAGACATAATATATATTCTGTGACTGGATAACCTGTGTTTATGTATTAATTTAATTTCGGTACAAACCAGATTTTATTCAGTTAAAAAAACTCCTTTTTTTCTCCATGCTTAAATATCTTGGTTACTTGCCTAAGTCTGTTTTCTTGACGGAAAGGGCGTGAAGAAAAGCTTGTTTTAATGGAAGTTGATGCTGTTCAGAAGCTGCAGGAATGCAACACAATTTTTCTCACTCTTTCCATAACTTTAGTTAATGCAGAATGCAACGGCATCTGAGCTATCTTACAGCCCTTCCTTAAATAATCAGGATGCTCAAATGACTTGTAAAAGACTGCTAATATCTCAGTGCTTTCATACGATCTGTGCAGTAACAGTAAGTTTCAAGCAAATTGCCTTCTCTGAGATGCTGTTAGTTAATGCAACAAAGACAAATCTGAGTCATTTTTGCTGGAAGGGAAGACAGAATTCTCTTTCTTGACTGAGGTAAATTGATCTATGGAAAAATGCTTCGTTTTGCTCAGATTTTCATTTCACTAAGAAGTAAATGTGGGTGGTTTTTTACTTCTTTTCATTTATGGGGATAGAAGAAGCAAAATTGCAACACTACTTTAATGTTTTTTATTTTTCAGGAGAAGTTTTCACAAATTGACATCTTGATTCTCATGACTGCAGCAGTATGCCATGACTTGGACCATCCAGGCTATAATAATACGTGAGTCTGTCTCTTAATTCTCTTCCTTAAAATTTATTGGGAAGGTAATACCAGCTGGCATTTTCAGTAGATCGGATTTTCCTTCTCACAGCTTGAGCTGGCTATGATCTTTCCCCAAGGCCCTGCTGTTCACTCACAAATGGGCCAAGTCATAGCTTCATGCAGAAATCTCAGGTCTGGGTTGGGGTTGCCAGCTGTCCTTGGCTCTGTAAGGAAAATGTCTTTTCAGATTTTTATTCCGATGCCTTCCCCACTCCTGTAAAATTGAAATTTAATGTCTTACTGTTGAGGATGAGGGCATAAATTATTATAGCTTCATTAACTGAAGTGGAATAATTACAGTAAAATGCAAATGATTAACCTACACATTATTTCATAATTATAAATCATGAAGTGTGCATTCATAGGAACACAGAATTATGAAATGGTTTGGATTGATAGAGAGAGACCTTAAAGATTGTCTAGTTCCAACCATCCTGCCACCAGAAGGGACATATTCCACTGTATCAGGTTGCTCAAAGCCTCATCCAACCTGGCCTTGAACTCCTCTAGGGATGGGACATGGTGTGAGGAAATTAGAATTGTTTACCCCTGGACATTTTTGTATGCCTGAATGTTTGTGTGAAAAAAAAAAGAGAGAGAGAGAAAGAATCTTATTTATTTGTAGCTATTTGTTAAATAAGAGCAGAACCCAATTCTGACTGGGATCAGTGAGGAACTATCTGTTAACATTAGTGGGGGTTGAATAAAGCCTAGACAGTTCCTTCTATGTTTGTTCTATGTCATTTTAAGCCACAGAGACTTGGTAATTTTTTTTTTTAAATGCTGCAGGGGAATAATGCCTGAGATGGTGTTAAAGTAATATCTATCTTCTCTAAAAATCTGATTTAGTATTAACAATCAAAAACCAAACTGCAGCTAATCGAATAAGTACTGAAAAGAATGTAAATAAGAGTAAACAGCATGGTTTAGAGCAGCTGGTATGTGTCTGCAGGAGTTCTCATTGTTTTTTTTCATATCAGCTATCAGATAAATGCACGAACTGAGCTTGCAGTACGCTACAATGACATCTCCCCACTGGAGAACCACCACTGTGCTGTGGCTTTCCAGATCATTTCCCAGCCAGAATACAACATTTTCTCCAACGTCAACCAGGACCAATTCAAACAGATAAGACAGGTATAAATGCTGCTTCCATCTGTGTAATACAAACTGTGCCTGAAGATGAAAGGAAGCACAGACTTCCCTGCTGTACAATGCAAGTGACTCATTCTCTCTGGAGAGCAGGACTAAAAAAGCCCCTCAAACTGGAAGGATCCAAGAGGGATTCTTGGAAAATTTCCACAGCAGCACTCCTCGGAATGTCTTGCTGAGAAATAATGAATACATCCTGACTATTAAAGCCTATGACTTTTTGGGGTAGATATTTATGTTATTGAAGGAGTCAGTCAGCTCTGCCTGGGAAAGGATTAACCTCCTATGGCAGAAGTTTATGCTTTAAGAGAACATTGTATTGATTTTAAGAGGGGCTTCAAAGTGGGATAAGATTTGCAACAGCAGAGTACTTGTACTGCTGGAAGAGGCTCTGGTGGACTGGGAGTCATCACAGTTGTCTCTGAGAGAGCAAACAGTGCTACAATTCCCATTAGAGCACTAGGGGTCAAAATTAGGTCTTAGCTTTCCCGTTACACCTTCCTTACACACCAAATAAAAAAAGCAGACCAATGTAAGGGCTCAGGTATTGGTCTGATTGGATTTATTGATTCTGCCAGTACATGGGAAGTGGGCATGGACCCCAAATGGATAGATTTGTATGAAAACCCACAACTTAAAATGAACAATGTGTTTTCCCATCATAAATGCAGCTCAGCAGGAGGATGCAGAGCTCCTAACACATTGGCTGCATCTGGGTATTTCAAAGCCCTTAATTTGTGGAGGATAAGCACTGAGGACATCCACATCTACTGAAATTTATTTCTTCCTAGGGCTACTAAGAGTCAGCAGAAAAACCTACAGCATTTTCCAAGAAGACAAAAGCAGATCTTGGCAAAGGGAGTGTGCCTTTTAACATCTTGTTGTGTACTTTGTTTTTCCACGATTAGTCAAGCAGAAAGGGAAAACCTCAATGCCTCTGGAGTATCACACCACCGCTACAGATCAGCCCAGACACAATCTTTATATACTGTGAATTCCTTACAACCCTCTTCCAATTTGCTTGGCAGTTTCAAGTCAGTAATCTCCCTTTACACTGTTAACAATGTAATGCACCTGAGGCTTAGTGTACATAAGAAAGTGTCTGTTTCACTCTGCAATCGTTGACGCTGTAAAGAATGTCAAGTTAATATGTGAACATATTTTCTTTACTAGGGGATAATTACATTAATCCTGGCTACAGACATGGCGAGACATGCAGAAATACTGGACTCTTTCAAGGAAAAAATGGAAAATTTTGATTACTCAAATGAAGAACACATGACCTGTGTAAGGATGTCTTGTAGCTTGTTAGTTTTCTGTGCATAGTGTGAAAGCTTGTAGATTAACATTTGTTTGTTTAAAACACAAGATTTAATATACATTATCAAAAATTAATCCTTCCTTCATATTCTGCCCCAGCAAAAATAATTACAATTTGGAATTGCTCTACATAAACTAGATTATTCCCGCTTTAGAAATCTTAAAATCACACAAGAAATAAAAATATCTTTACTCTGTCAGGATACAAATTTTTATTGTCCATCACTGTGGGGAGAAAATTTTCCACAAGAGTACAAAATCTAATCTCCTCTGCTTCCTAATCCAGTAGTCTTTGATGTTCAGGGAAGCCTCTCCCCAGCTGCCTCCGAGTGCTCCACAAGCAACTTCTCATTTGAGGCTGAATCTCTTCATGCAGTAGATAAATGCCTGTTACACTGTGACACATCCCAGTGCGACAGGCAGAGAAACTGAGGCAGAGAGGGGATATGTGATTTACACAGGATTCCTGAGAGAATGGATAAGAATCCAGATCATTTAAGACCTCTGATTTAACCCTAAAACTGTTCTTTTCGTTTGAAAACATTACCTCCCGTTGCATTGTAAAGACAGAGGAAAAAAAGGCTGGCAATAGGATAGCAGTATTAAAGTATTTTCTTCTTTCAGCTGAAGATGGTACTGATAAAATGTTGTGATATCTCCAACGAAGTCCGCCCGATGGAAGTAGCAGAGCCTTGGGTAGATTGCTTACTAGAGGAATATTTTATGCAGGTAAGAACAAGGGAAAGAGGGAGTTGCACAAGTTGTTGCTCTTCCTGAATCCCACCTCAGCTGTGTGTTCTGTTCTCTAACACACCAGGCTAGCTCTAAGATGCAAAGGCTTCTTTTACAGAAAACTGGAGAAGGACGTCAGCAAGAGAAACTGCTCACAAAGCAAATGAATACAACTGATTGTAATTTGCAGATGAAAGACAATAGAAACCTAGAAATCCTTATGCTAGCAGACTGAAGCTTATTATCTGTAAAGCAGCTGATTTGTGAGTTCATTTGATGTAGAAATGATTTTTCAGCCAAAAGGGCAAGAGCACTGGCAAGAGAAAGTTGTTGAGTAGATTATATCAAATACCACCCAGGAACTAGTTAGGGTAATTTTCACACCATTGTGAACATCCCCCTAAAGATAAAGCAGAAGACTTGCTGAGAAGTGCAAAATTGCTCCTCATGGGTTTCTCAGCTGAACAAGATTCTGATTGCTTTAATGATCCCCGGAAGAGAACCTTCAGCTGCCTATGGCACCCGGGCTCCCAAGCTGTGTGTATGTGCTGCAGCCAGGAGACCTCAAGCAACACACAACTGCAGTGCTCTGAGGAGGAGGAGATGCCAGTGCTTTCTTGTGTTTTTTTGTCTATACTTCATTAAGGTGCATGCCAAGGGAGGCTTCTCACAAGGGACAAACATCCCAGATGATATGTCAGAAATATTTCTAGCTCACTGCATCTGTACCTTTTTAATCAAAACTATGGTATCTGCATGCCTTACTGTTTTGGCCCTCCAGCAAAAGTATTACGTGCAAGAGACCTGATAACTGAGAGATCATAGAATCATAGAATCACCAGGTTGGAAGAGACCCACAAGATCATTGAGTCCAACCATTCCTATCAAACACTAAAACATGTCCCTCAGAGCCTTGTCCACCCATCCCTTAAACACCTCCAGGGAAGGTGACTCAACCACCTCCCTGGGCAGCCTCTGCCAGTGCCCAATCACCCTTTCCATGAAAATTTTTTCCTAATGTTCAGCCTGATAAAGTCTGCTGTGGGGCATCTTTCTTGCATATACAGTCTGTGACTTCCTTGCACACGGACATATATAGAAAGAGTGAGTCATGTGGTCAAGTAGGTAGTTTGGTAAACTCCTTACAGTTGGTGAATCTATTCTGCATTGACCTAGCTAGCCAGAACTAATAATTAGTAAAGAAAGTTATATAATTTCTCGTTAAATACTTGAAAGTAATCACTTTCTGGAAAGTGATGAGGCAATCAAAAAACTATTCCTTCTCTTTAAGAGCAGCAAGAGCCATTTCCACCTTTCTGAATGCTCAGAAATATTTTACCTCACAAGTCCCATGGGTTTGCAAGGGAACCACATGGCCTCATTGTCCTATAAGTCTGGAGGTGAACACTTTCTTGTCAGTGCTGCACAGAACAGAGTTCTCTTTATTCAGATGCTTGCTGTCATCAAGGCAGAATATATTGGCCCTAAGGAAGCATATTGCCATTCTGTGCCATCTTCAGACACCAGAGATCTGTATCTGAAGGTTACCACTCCTTAGCTAGTGATCTGCTTGATACATTACTCTCCTGTCAGACTTCTAGACAAGATTAGTATTTTTTAACTCTAATTTTGTTCCAGAGTGACCGAGAAAAATCTGAGGGACTTCCAGTGGCCCCATTCATGGACCGCGATAAAGTGACGAAGCCAACAGCACAGATCGGTTTCCTGAAGTTCATTCTCATCCCCATGTTTGAAACGGTAACAAAGGTAGGACACTGAAGTCCAGAAGCAGAAGTGGGAGCATGCAGAGCTTCAGTGTTTGCTCTGACAGGTGCTTAATTAGCCGGGGAAATGGGAATGGTGCAGTTCACACCCTTCCTTTCACCCCATTCCTAGCACCTACAGTTAATGAATACAAAAGGAAATGTTGATATTCTGTCTCTTGTTTTCATCCAGTTATTCCCAGAAGTGGAGGAGGTGATGCTCCAGCCCCTTTGGGAGTCCAGAGACCGCTATGAGGAATTAAAACAGATAGATGATGCTATGAAAGAGGTAAGCTTTAAATATCTCTTTGATAAAGCAAATATTTTGATTGAATAAGTCAAACATTATCATTTAACAGAAGCTCAATTCCAAATGACTGGAGATGCTTATGGTATAATTACAATCATTAAAACCACATTCATTATATGTGGCTGGAGAAAGGTGTGTACCATGAGCACTAAGTGTGGCCTTGGAGAGTCAAGCAAGCATCACAGAAGCACAGCAGGGAGCTGCTTGCAGCAGAGGGACTTCAAATCAAAACCCAGAGATAACTGCCCGAGGGGAGCATGTTAGCAAACATCTCTTCCTGGAAGGAGCTACCTTCCCCTGGGAAGGAGTTAACCTAGGTTAGACTGCAGCAAAATGACCTGGGGTTGTTTAGCCTGGAGAAAAGGAGTCTGAGGAGAGACATCATTGCTCTCTATAACTACCTGAAAGGAGGTTGTGGAGAGGAGGGAGCTGACCTCTTCTCCCAAGGGGCAGGGGACAGGATGAGAGGGAATGGCCTCCAGATCCACCAGGGCAGCTTTAGGCTGAACATTAGGAAAAAAATGTCTTCACAAAAAGGGTGATTGGGCACTGGAACAGGCTGCACAGGGAGGTGTTTGAGTTACCTTCCCCGGAGGTGTTTAAGGGATGGGTGAATGAGGTCCTGCGGGGCATGGTTTATTATTTGATAGGAATGGTTGGACTCAATGATCCGGTGGGTCTTTTCCAACCTGGTGATTCTATGACTCTATGATTAAACACAGTAATGAACCCATTTTGTAGCCCAGGTTGAGTGGGGAACTCCTTTTACAGAGCATTTCTCATTTTGACATGTAAGGCTTAGGGGAAGTAGGATATACATTTCACAGTGTTTGCTTTCTCTGCATTGCCTGGCAGGGCAGAGACCAAGGCCAGGCCCTAGGAGGAGGTTCCCTGTGCACCCTGCAGCCCACAGTGCCGGGTCTGCACAGCTTCATTGCACACCTCTTTGAGCGCTTCTTTTCTCTGCTAATGCAGACAATAAAACCAGCCCAAGTAGTGTGGCAGTGTAGGGTTTTCCTGACGTGAATGGATTTATCACTTAGACGGAATACTATCAGTCACTCTGTCATTAAGATAAATTGGGAAGTGCCCTGGAGCAGTGGTTGTGCTGCTGTTGTTTGATACATGGGAAATGTTCATTCATTTGATCACCCCCGACTGGATGAGGGGAATGGTAGCTTTCTGGTGTAGTCCCACTACCTCCCAAGTGCTTTGGAGGAAAAGCCCCTCAGCAGCACAAGCACTATGGTTGGTTAATCAAAGAGCACATGCTTTTAGGGCATTAAGTTATAAAGGAGAAGAAAGTCTTTTAGGCATTCTTCAATTCATTATGGAGCATTTCTCAAAAGGAGGAGACAGGGTCTCAAATGCAGTTGCCAGACTTTCTGAGACCTAGTAATCTCTCCAGCGAAGCTGAGACTTTACTTCTGTTTCACAGAAGCTGTTAAATATATATATACACACACACACAAATTGATGGAGCATTAATTATAGTGTATTGGCATAAGAGGTCTCAGGAAAATACAAAATGCCTGGATTCAGACACATCCTGAAACAAGAGGAGTTAGTTAATAATCTGAGAGCCTAGCACTGCAGATGATGAGAGAGTGCTGTTTATTCAGGACATACGTCCAAAGCTGTTTGGATGAAAAGGTGTCTGTGATATACCAAACTGCTGCCTGTTATTTCCCGAGAAATATTGCACATGCCTTGTGCAGAGATGAATGTTCGACTCACAGCAGTGGTGGAAAACAGTACTGTGTGAGTCAGGGTTATTAATCCTGCTTCGCTCTTCATTTCAGCTGCAGAAAAAGAAAAGTGAAAGTTTGACCACCAGCAGTGCTGAAAAGTGAGATGAAATCGTCTTGCACCAAAAACATAACCCCAAAGTTATTCTGGTTTTGAGAAAAGCTGTGTTTGCCAAACAGACGTGGTGGCTACATCAAAATCCAAGTGGGACCATGTACGCAGAGAGGTGGCAGACACGGACGCTTCGCCTGCCTGTCTGGGCATCTTGTCTACAGCCTGCAGTCTGCTCACACAGATGCTGCTGCCACTGGGCACCAAGGGCTCCTCTCACTCCAGCATGCCCACTGTAGCAGGATTTTCCCTGCAGACATTACATGTTGCAGCACGGCTCAAGTCTTCTGTAGATTTGCCTTTTTGATGACCATATTGACCACACTCTGCAGAGACAAGGCAGAGTTTAACTGAGGATCCTTTTCTGGAAAATGATCCGCTGGCATCCAAAAAAAAAGGAGAAGTTGTTTTAGTTAAGAAGCTATACATATGTGTACAGCAGTATGCTAATTACAGCATAGCCTAAAAGATGCTTATATTCTGACAGGGGTCCTGGCATATATTTTTGTTTGCCTAGTAGGCCCTATGACACATTTCTTTGTATTATTCTCTGAATTTTATAGTGTTCACAGTACATTCAGAAGCCCAGCATAGTGGATGCAGGTTTTTTGTTTGTTTTCTACACCAGAAGAAACCTTAGTGAGTGAGCTTGCAGGTTTGCTTTGTGGTTTCATGCAGGTAGATGTCACAGGATCCTTCAGCATGAGCAAAGAAGGGAGCACAAAGCTGAAACCACCGTGCAAGTGAATTTTTATCCTTGTGGATGCAAAAAGCAACAACAAGAAAAACCTTCAAAGATGTACAGATTTTTTTTTTTACTTTTAAATTGATCTGCTAAATAATATATTCTTCTACAGAAGTGGGTGTCATACTTGCTTTTTTCTACATTTACATGAGAGCTTTCTGTTTCTGAAGACAAATGCTTTCATAATGAATGAAAGGTATAGGGCTGTAAAGGAGAGGGGAGGGTTGGTTCTCCTTAAGAGAAGCCTTTGACCACAACATCCTTCCCTCTAAATTGGTGAAATATGGATTTGATAGGTGGGTTGTTCAGTAATAAGAGATTAGTTGGATGGTTGTATTGGGAGAGTAGTGGTCAACAACTCGAAGTCCAGATGGAGATCCGTGATAAGTGGAGTCCCTCAGGGTTCTGTGCTGGGACGAGTGCTGTTTAATATCTTCATCAATTATACAGAGGGTGAGATTGAGTGCATCCTCAGCAGGTTTGTGGATGACACCAAGCTGAGTGGTGCAGTTGCCACACTGGAAAGATGGGATGTCATCCAGAGGGATCTGTACAAGCCGGAGAAGTGGGCCTGTGAGAACATGAGATTCAACAGGACCAAGTGCAAGGTCCTACACCTGGGTCGGGGCAATCCCTGATTGCAGTACATGATAGAGGATGACGTGATTGAGAGCTGCCCTGCAGAGAAGGACTTGGGGGTGCTGGTCGATGAGAAGTTTGACGTGAGCCAATAATGTGCACTTGCAGTCTAGACTGCCAGCTGTATCCTGGGCTGCATCAAAAAAAGTGTGGCCAGCAGGTCAAGGGAGGTGATTCTCCCCCTCTACTCTGCTCTTGTGAGAGCCCACTTGAAATACTGTGTCCAGTTCTGGAAACCCCAACAAGAGAAGGATATGGAACTGTTGGAATGGGTCCAGAGGAGGGTTACAGAGATGATCATACCAAGAAAGGCTGAGTGAGTTGGGGCTGTTCAGCCTGGAGAAGAGAAGGCTCCAGCAAGACCTTATAGCAACCTTCCAGCACCTGAAGGGGCTACAAGAAAGCTGGGAAGGGACTGTTCATAGAGGCACGTAGTGATAGGACCGGGGGGGGATGACTATAAACTGGAGAGGGGCAGATTTAGACTAGACATAAGGAGGAATTTCTTCACCATGAGGGCAGTGAGGCTCTGGCACAGGTTGCCCAGGGAAACTGTGGCTGCCCCATCCCTGGAGGTGTTCAAGGCCAGCTTGGATGGGGCCTTGGGCAGCCTGATCCATGGCAGGGGGGTTGGGATTACATGATCATAGAATCATAGAATAACCTGGTTTGAAGAGACCCACTGGATCATCGAGTCCAACCATTCCTATCAAACACTAAACCATGTCCCTTAGCACCTCGATGTTTAAGTTACCTTCCAACTCAGACCATTCTATGATTTTATGATATAAAAATGCTTTTTGTGGTATGCTTGCATCCCAAGTGCTATGCTGAAAGTGTTTCGCTTCCTTTGATGACTCTGTAAATGTTGGGAGCCAAAGTTGCTCAGAGTTGCAGCCATGCAAACAGACTCCAGTGCACTGCCTTGCCCAAGGGGAGACTGGAACATACCCTCCTTCTTTGTGCCCATGAGAGGAGAGCCTTGGCTTGACTGCCCACCTACTCCTGTTTTTTTGCACAAGGGACAGGTTGCCCTCTCTGGGAGTTTAAGCAGACAGAATCAGCTCCTGTCACGGCATGGCTGTTGAGATCAGTGTTTCGCATGCTGGCATTCACCCCTCAACAGCCACAGGCTTGCAGCCAGCAAAGCCTCATGCAGGTTGCCCCTGTCCTCCTTGGCTCAGTTCCCAAGGCTGCCCCATCAGCTTTGCTAGGTGTGTTAGCAGTAAGAGTAACACTTACGTCATGCATCTGCAAAGTCCAAAGCTGCAAGTGCTGTCTTAGCTTGTTTTTGAAAAAGACATGAGCACCCAGGGGCCAATCTTTTCCCCCATGATCCAGGAAACACCTTAGGAATCTCAGCCTCTCTTGCAGGTGTGTAGCACCGTGCTCACCACTGAACAACAAACCCTCCGTGCTGCTCTGGAAATTCAGATTTATTCTCCTATTTCTGCATGTTAATTCCTAGTGTAACTCTTGTTTCTCTCTCAGTACCATTTCCTACATTTAGTCTCTTTCTTTTGCAGAAAACTCTATTATTTCAGCTACTCTTCAATCTCTCAGGGAGATCAATAATACCTTAAAATATCCATTCTTCTACTCCATTCCTGCTGGCACATTTCCAGAGGCTCAGGTCAGACTCACAGCTAGTTCTCTCTGCCCGTACTTCTTTCTGCCCAAGCTGCCTTCTCCTTTAAAGAGTTTTTTTGTGTGTGTGGTTTGGGGCTTTCTACTGCAAACTGGAAAAGGGTCTTATCCTTGGATTTGAACAGTCTTGGGGGACACCGAGGGAGGTGGGAAGATCCAAGAACAGGATCAGCTCAAAGCTACACAGGCATCTTCATGAATGCATGAACTAAACCCTAGTTTTTATTAACCTCAATCTCCTAATACTTCAAAGTTGGATATGAATTATGTGGTTTGGGCCTTTTTTCTGTACTAAATCTTTTAATCCAAAGTACATTGTGACCCAGATTGGTCTGCTGTGGAATTCTTCACTTCTTTTTTCACAAGTAAATCAAATTTACCATCTCCATTCAAAAGGATTTCCGTCATAAATCAGCTCCCAGAGCAGATGTACTGCGCAGAAGCTGTAAACAATTGCTCATGATATGCCAAGTCCCGCACTGAACTAGTCACACTAGATGATAAAACCTGCTGCAGGAACTTGACTGCACCCTCTTTCCACTAAAAGAGTTTCCTTAAGCAGGAGTTAGATCCTGATAGGAAGTTTTACTTCATCTGGAAGGATTTTCTCTAACCATAAAACCTAATCCAACAAGCATTCATGCATGTGCTTAACTCCCACAAGTCTAGTCATGGGCCCTGGCGTACAGTAGGTAATTGCATAGTGCGGGCTCCTTAGCTTTCTCTAGTTGAAGTGTAAAGGAGTTTGAGAATGGATGGCCTTTGGTCCTTATTTTGGCTTCATCATTTTTAAAAGAAAAACCTGAAAACATTTTACTGGATACAGATATCAGAAGACATTGGTGAAATCCAATTGACTTTATTGGAGCTACCCCTGAACTGTGGAGAAGGGAACACAACTGCTCTAGAGACTGTGATGACGCTGAACAGCTACGCGGCTTATCGAAGAACAGGTAGCATGTAGGCTGCTATTCATAGAAAGCTGTAAAAAAGACTACACATGATCACAACCAGCTAGTGGTATAAATAGGAATACCACAGCACTTTTTAATCTCATTTACCTTTGTAATATTAGATTTCTAATGCACAGTCCTCCCAATAGATGCTTAACCATGCAATGCACTCTTTCATAATTCTAGTTTCTTATACTTTTTCCATAGTATTTGATGCTGTGATTCATGAGCAAATTAAGGGATTAGAGAATCTTGGCCATCGGCCAATTAAAGTGTCACACATTTTCAAGGTGACATTTCAAAAACTATATTTAGCATGAAAATGAAAGTTTGTTTGAGGTAGTCAGGCAGATGTCTCAAGTGGGATTTAATCTTTTCTCTCCCTAATCCAATGAATAAGAACAAATATGTATATCAGTGTTGTTGTTTGAGTTTACAGCAAGTGCCTTACAAAGAATTTTCTATGATCTGTTGCACACTTCTTCACAGCGTCATGACAGTACCACATGCATCCCAGCTTTACATTACCTACTCCTATACTTGCAATCAAAGATGGACATGAAACAGGTTATAACAATTCCACGCCATTTGTCTTGGAAAATTAATGATGAGACCTGGAATTTGCTAATTTTTTTTTTTTTTTAAATCATGAGATCCCATAGCCCTATATTCACTTCACTTTTCAGTATGGTTTTCATAATTGGATCTTATTAAGGCTATACTAGAACTGCATGTCTTGGGAAGGAAAGAGTTTTTTTAAAATGTGAATATCCCCACAGCAGCCAATTTGCATACACAGGTTATATAATGCCAAAGAAGTATCTTTATGAGGAAATCATTAATCTTAGTGCTGCCTCTGAGCAGCAGTAGCAGTATCTGTTCCACATAGGAGTTAAACAGAGTGCTGGTATGGAGTATGAGCCCATCCAGAGAAGCCCTGTCAAACAGCATTCACTTTTCCTATTTAAACAGTGGGCTTTTATTGCAAACTGCCTCTTCTGTCTTCAAACATCTGAAGAGCAAGTCTTAACTTTCTGTCTGATTTGCAGTATTAAAAGCACACACACGATTCTTTTATCCTCCTAGCATATCATTCTGTTCTGTTGTGATGGTTTCTGCAAGAGAGTAGACACAGAGGATTAAGTTACATACTCTACCTACTAAGGTAAAAATCTCCCCATATTTATCTCTCTGCCTCACTATCATCTCCTTGACTTCCCTGTGACAAGGTGGAGTACAAATGCAGCAACATTCCTGTTAGTGACAAGGAGCACTCAGTCCCAGACTGCAGGAAGGATGCACGTGAAAGGACATCTCTTGTGCAGGGCAAGTCAGCTGCTGCTTTGACTCCCTGTGTCAAAAAAGAAAAAATTACCTCCCAAGAGATTGCTCTGGAATCAGGCACACCCCAGCTCCAGGCTGTGATCCAGAGAACATCAGGCAGGTGCCACCCCTTTGCATGCATAACCCTCTGCCACAGAGCACCCTGGCAACTAAGGCTGTTAGTGCAGGCAAAGTGAAGAAAATACTTTCTAAAGTATTTTTAAAACTGCTTGGATGCTGCTTTTCTAGGCAACATGGTCATGCAGTGGGCAATCTTTTCTTTATCTCAGCTCTCCAGGGGAGTGCCTAGGCAGAAGTAAAGTTTGTGTTCTGGAAAACTGGCACCATGAAGTCCTGGTCTGTCTGTAGAGGCTATGATAGCACAAGAAACCAGTAAATCTTAATAACAAACTTAGCCCTGCCACAGGCTTCAGATAACACCTGAGGCAAGTCACCAAGCCAGGGCTTCCCTCTCCTTTCAGGAATCCACCTGTGTAAAGCACCTTGCAGTATTTGGATGTAAAACGCTCCTCTCTGCAAGAACCAAGAAATATTATGTTCAGAAAGTCCTACTTCGTAAAAACTTCTAGCCAAAAATCACGTATTAGGTGTCCTCATAAGTGAAGAAGCTGTAATCAACACGTCAAATATCTCTTTCTTTGTGATCATGTTGTAGTAGCTCTCTGCTAGTGAGAATCCAGATGTTTCACTATCTCACATACACACGCCAAATAAAGCTTTCTGTCTATTTTGGCATGTAATCAGGAATTACAGGTGTACTCAGGTGCATGCACACACACAGAATGCCTATCATCTATAGGTATTTTTATAATACTGCTCTTGGCTCTGTTGTAAGACCAACTTAGAACCAGGAGGGTTTGGAAAGTGTAAACTAGTCTTCTCACAGCCGACAATTTCTGTAATTTCTCTGAGGAAAAAATCTTTGTTTTTCAAACTGTATGGATGCATGGTTACTGCCTGGCTGACAGGCCCAGCAGATCCTCTGCCCTCCAGGAAACTCCAAGGTGACAGGGATTTGGAACAGCTCTATTTCTTTCTAAACGAAAAGAGCTTGCTCTCAGCCCACTGATGGTGTTCTGGGCTCAGGACAGCTGAGACGTGCTCCAGGCTGAAAAACACAACAAGAAAATTAACACAAAATCATTTAAATCCTCCTCAAATCTCTGTGCCCAAGCCATGCCTTCTAGCACGATGAGTCAATAGTTCCCCTGGTTATCCCCTGCAAATCAGATTCTGCCCACAGCGCTCGTACCACCAGAAAGCTTCCAGGCTCTGCAGTTACCCCATAGCACACAAACATGTTCTGAAGCACCCATAACTAATGGGCTTTTGTACTGACAACTAAGCTATAAACCATTAGATACGCATGCATCTCAGTGGAAAGGCAGATCTAGAACTGTCCATGACCTAATCTAAAACTGAAGTGTAAGCCCAGTCAGAGGGATTGGAAACCACTTCACTGCATGGTGTGTGGACATAGAATCCCCTTATAATTTTTAAGCCTCAGATATTATGGGGTTTCTTTCAGTCTTTCCCAGCCAGCTGTGCACAGCATGCTCCTGTTGTGGTATCTCTGGCTGTTCCCGTGCTGCCACACCTCCCCCATTCCCCACATTTGTGAGGTGATAATGTCTCTCTACAAAGGACTTTTGGAGATGTACAAATTGGGCTCTGATCACTGTGGCTCTTGTGCCCAGCTACAACCACCCTCAGCAGCCAGCACTGCAAAGGTTTCAAACATAAATAGAAATGACTCGCAAAGTGAAGGCCACACAAAGAGGATGCTAGAGAGAGTTCAGCAGAGGGCCACAAAGATGATTAGGGAACTAGAACATCTCTCTTAGGAGGAAAGGCTGAGAGACCTGGGTCTGTTTAGCCTGGAGAGGAGAGGTTTGAGAGGGGATCTTATCAATGCTTATCAGTATCTAAAGGGTGGGTGTCAAGACGATGAGGTCGGACTATTCTCAGTGGTGCCCAGTGACAGAACAAGGGCCAACAGGCATGAATTGGAACACAAGAAATTCCACCTGAACTTGAGGAAAAACTTCTTTACTGTGAGGGTGATAGAGTGCTGGAACAGGCTGCCCAGAGAGGTCGTGGAGTCTCCTTCTTTGGAGATATTCAAAACCCACTTGGACGCTTTCCTGTGCAACCTGCTCCAGGTGAACCTGCTTTAGCAGAAAGTTGGACTAGATGGTCTCCAGAGGTCCCTCCCAACACCAACAATTCTGCGACTCTGACTCCATGAAACTCAGAGGTCAGGTTAGTGCACTGCTGCAGACAGTGCCTGGGGATCAGCCAGGCTTTCTGTCCCACAAAACCCCCTTGTAAGGCCTTCCCATTTGAGGCCACGTAAAACAGTGCTGGAGGCTGAAATCCCCTCTTGTAGTTTAATTATGAACAGAGCCTACAAGTGGGTCTGTGGCTCTGGGAAGTGCATGGAGCAGCAGAGCCAGTGCCCATGCTGTGCTGGGCAGTTCAGCAGCAACCCAGACAGTGCTGGATGGTGACAGCACAGCTCTTACCAATGGTACCAAACCCACTGGTACCCTTGCAGCTCCACACCAGGATGAAGTGGTGAGAAAAGAAGGAGCAGAACTCCTCTAGGTCTCCATGGGAGTTTCTTGGCTGCCAGCCTTCCTCCTCAGTCACATCTACCCCTGTAGCTATCTGGGTTCGTTAATGAAGGCAAGGAGGGGAGCAGTGAGGCAAAGCTTCAGACAACCACACAGTTTTAGGAATAAATGTTTCAGGAATAACAGATTTTCCAGTTTGATGAGCAAATTCCTCCCTTCTTCTTTTCCCCTCAAATTTGTTATGCTAACTTGAAAGCTTGAAATTTCATTTTCTTTGCTAAAAAATCCCCAGACAAATGAAATGAACATTCAGAGAAATGGCTTCATGTTCCTTCTTTCTTGAGCTATTACTTCCCTTTCAAAAATGTTATTAATTTCAGGCAAAGTTATACCTGAAAGATACAAACCCACAATGTCCCTATTAGAAATGTTTTCCACCATGTTTCCTTGCCCTGCTTTGAAGCAACCTGCCCAATTTGACTTCAACACACAAGCGAAGCCACAGTGGCTGATGATCATGGCTAGAATCCCTCTTCCATCGCCCTTGGGCCCTGCAGAGAATGGCAGCAGGCAGAGGATGGGGGGCCAGGCTGGGGAAGATGTGTGGGCAGCAGGTAAGTGCCTTGCACCTGAGAGAAGGCCAACATACCCCAGAAGGAGGGTAAGAGCCCGGGATGAACATTGGTGGGCCAAAACTCACTTACACCAGGAGTTTGGTGTCTCCTTCCCCACTGGCAGCTGTTCCCCCACTGTTTCCCAGCACTGTCCCAGACATCCAGACTCACATGGAGCAGCCAGGACTAGCTGTTGGGTTCAGCTGCAGGGAGATAGCTGCTTATCTTGGGGAAGAGCTGAAAAAATATGTTCCTAAAGGTTATAGGATAACTACTATAAAACACTGTGTACTTCAAAAAGTTCACCAGGGTGATGTGCGTGTTGTAAATGACAATTTCATTTTTTCCAGGCTGTATTTTTTTCTTTCCCCTCACTTGAGACTTTGATCCTCCTTGTCATGCTGGCTACCGTGTGCATTGCCAAGGGCAGATCTCCAGCTGCAATGACTCATCCTAGTTCCTTTGCTTACAGAGAACACGCCACTCATTTTAAAGAAGGTGAGCCAAGGCTGCATCATCCAGGGCTTGTGGAGGCTTACCACACTCTGCCAGAGAAAGGCAGTGAGTTTCGTCTTCATTTGGATGGCAGCCTGTGTCCAGGGAGATCCTAGGTTTTATGACTTCAGTGGACAAAAAGTGCAGGAATCTCCTTTTTGTTTAAAGTCTTTCATTTTATCTTACCAGACATTTTACTTATTCATCCTGTATGGTGCTCTAGTCATTGACCTGTTCTTCATGTAGCATTTCTACCCATGCAGAAAGCATCAGCTGCTGTTCGCTCTCTGCATGGTGCTAAGCACCTTCATGAGAGACTGGGTTGTGATAGGCCATCCAACTTCATCTGCTGGCAAATTCATTTGAAAAGCAGAAAGACTGCATCCCTGTGCCTTCATCTTATTTTGTTTATGTATTTATTTAACTATTTTGACCAAGGGGAAAATTTTGAATACTCAGATAAAGCCACCCACAGTTTTGATTTGCCCTAATTACAGGCATTCATAGAGCTTCATTTAAGTGTTCCACAGAATCAAGTCTCAACATGCACCTTATCCATGAAAATACATAAAATGAAAAAGTTACCAGCTGGTTAGTATAAAAAGTTTGCACTAGTTAGTATAGTAGAACTCTTTCTTTCAAACATCAGTTATGCAGGTTAACTCTGGAGGCTTACTTTATTCAAAACTGAAATTAAATCCATTATTTCCAGTCCAATAACGTTATAACACCTCTGAAATTATGTCTAGGACAAAGGTCTTCTCTCATCCTGGTTATTAAAATTTAACTAGGGAACCAATAATTATATTGAAAGACACATTGTACACAGAGGGGGATTTGGTAGTGTGCAAGTGGAACTCAAAGTCTGCAGAGTAAGAACAATGTTTACAGACTGTAAAAGAGAATAATGACCTGTGGGACACTCGTTCACAAAACAGGTGAATCCTGTACTGTGCAACAGGGCAGAATTTGCTCTCTATACAGTAGAGTAAAAGTCAAAGTCTGTTTCCCAGATGGGTGTTGCTTGATTATTATTTTTCTTGAGCCCCACCTTGTTTAGAACACAGTAAAAAGTTAAGTTTCACCACCATAAGTTATATCAGGAATGCATATTTATACAGTGCAGTCTTCCTGAAGCTGCATGCAAGTGCCTCCAACTAGTTGCTTAGAAAATTAGCTTCTTTTAAAGCAAGCTGGACAATCAAGAGCAGATAAAAGTGCCTGGATTAGCCATAGGTATGTGAGCACATGCTGCCCTTACTCTACTATCCAACTGCTGCTGTATTTTTATTACCAGGTAACAAGCAGCATAGCCATGGATGCTCTGTGCTGTAGAGCTCCCTATTCCTTCCTTGTCCAGAGGAGGAGGAGCTATCATGATGGGCATTAGAAGGTGTTCAGCAGCCAAACTCTTTTTTTTCCCTCAGAGAACAGCAGGAGCGTTTTGGTCTGCAAGAAGATGAGCTTGTGCTCCAATCTGCTCTCCCAGCAAGGCCACCTCCCCTTTAAGCACCGTGGTAGCACAGCTCACCCTTTTCTGAGTGGTAGATACGGCAATGACCAAGGCATGATACTGATAAGGATGAGGGCACCATTGTCACCTTGCTGTTGACACTAACACATAGGGAAGCTGGCAGCTGCCAGGGCAGGGTTAAATCCCACAGTGGGGAAGTAGTACAAAAAACGAAGAGCGAACTTGGAACCCTCAAAATCAGTACCCCATGGCCCGAGCTTCGCTCCCCAGTGTTCCTGGAGGTGGAAGGGGTTCCTGGTTTGAAGCTGCACACATCTGCTCTGCTGCTGCTACTGAAGCCCTCAGGGCGTATCAGGCTTGGGAAAGGCAGTGCAATCCCTGCTGAGGACCTCCTGTAGTATGGAATCCACACAACATCCACTTCCCACATCAGTGGAAGGAAGATAGGGCAAAGGTGGAGGAAGATAGGGCATTGGCACTCCTTATGTGGGCTTTGCACGTAAAGACTAACACTGAGGACTGTGCTGGCCCTAACTAAGGAGCAAAGTGCTGGACGCTATCACCAAGCAACCAATGCAGAAAACAAGAAACACCTGTCACCTGGACACAGGAGTTAACCTCCTTTATGCCATCAGTGTGTTTTTTAATTGCAATACAGGATTTAACAAAGTAGGTTTGTCAGTTAGAGTTGCATACAAACTTGGATACCGGCCTCATTAGACAAAGTTCCAAGTAAATGTTCAATGCAAGCAAGCACAGCAGATGTTCTGGCCCAGCAGGTGTACCATTTTATGCTACGTGATGGCTGTAGTGTTTATATCAGACATGATTATAACCTCTTCTGCCCCAAAATTGAATTCATTAGCTTGCATTGGCTCCATCCATTTCCCACATTCTCAAACCTTTTATCTTCTCCAGTTTCTCGGTTTTTAAATTATATTATTATCTACTTTATTCCTTTTAGAAACTACCTTTTAGCCCATGCGAATGTATCCTCATGTACATAAAAGCAGCATAATAACAAGGAAACATATAGGAGCCTGACATTTATTTTCATGCTGGTACTAACAGTACAAAATATTAATGATGCCTGCCTTTTCACAGGTGAAGGGGACTAATCATTTGAAAAGATTCTTCATCTTTGGAAGGTACCGCACCAAGCAGGCCTTTTCATAATCCTTTCACAATACATAGTGAAATCCCTTGGATAACACCCACATAATGTCTTCTCTCTTTAACAACCAATGTGTTAAAGAACTGAAGAGGGAATAGAGAAGAAAATTAGGCAAAATTTTTACATTTTCTGGTTCTTAAGGAGTTAGCAGGGTGGAGATGGTAATAACCACGATTCTCAGCGATTACATGGTGCTGGTGATAAACAAATTTTGTAACTATCATATGTCTGTACAAGTCCCTCATCACTTCAAACATCTCTGCCAAAATTATGATTCTATAAGTAATGTGCATCAACCACCCTCATCCAGCTCCCAGGACAAGCAAGGTGCACAGCCTCTCAAACCATAACAGCTGGGATGTATGTGAATTCAAACAGTAAGAGGAAGGAACAAAACTTTTTGCAATACACACCCTGGGATGACATAGCAGATGATAGTGCTCTGATGATGCTGAATGTTTTGCAGCAACAGCAGATTCCTCCTCCCACCCTTATTCCTCCTGTAGGTCCTACCCATTAACCTCTGTGTGTGAACACAGCACTGGTGTCATCTTTGGTTACCAAGAGGTTCGAGAGAAAAGTCAGGAAAGTTGTAGATATGCAGAACCCAGTTACTAAAAAACTAACTACATTTCTCCAAAATGAGGTTGCCAGAACAAACCCATTTGCATTTTTTTGAGCTGAAGTTTTTTGCTTGGTTTGTGGCAGTGACGGTCACAGCCTAATTTTCCTGCCATAGTTCAGGGAAGAGTTGCTGATTGCACCAATCCAATCCATGACAGCACATGTGGAGACTGATGCAGCTCCTTTACACACAGAAAGAAGCCTGCTAGATAACCCTGTACAGAGGCGACCGCTTCTCAGAAGCTTGGCTGAAAGCTTGAATCCAGAAAGACTTTCCCTTCCTCCCCTAGATCTTCCTAGGCCTTGTGTTACTCATACATGTTCAGCTTATCTGCTGATTCTAAATCAAGATAATTTAGATAAGCTTTCCTCCTGAGTTACATAATTTTATTGTAAGTGGATGAGCTGAGTTGGGAACACTGTGCTCAACTCAGCTAAGTGCAAACAGCCCATTAAACTTATGGGGACAAAACAAAGCACAGTGGGGCAAAAAACAGGGTGTCTTTACCCTCCCCAGGAAAGACTTTTCTGGAAAATAGGGATGCACTTGCCTAACTGCAGGTGTGTGGGCTGGAAATCCATGACTACTGCTGCCCCAGGTGCAGGGCAAAAATGTCACGGCAGGGCCATGCTCACACACTGCACCACCTCCTGAGTAAGGGCTCATTAAAGTACCAGCCACCCCAGGGGTGGTGCAGCTGTGCCTCTTCCAAAAGGAACGCCCTTTCTTCCTGACAGATTAAAAAAGAAGTACTGAGTGTTCACTAGAACTAAGCTGCCTTTGGTTTGGGGCTCTGAGGGATCTCATCCAGCCAGAGCTGGGGCTGAGTCTGTGAGATAGGCTGCAGGCAGACAGGAAGTTGCTCTGACGTTAAATCCAGCTGGAGGCCAGTGACAAGTGGGGTTCCCCAGGCCTCAGTGCTGGGTCCAGCCCTGTTCAATGTCTTCATCAATGACCTGGGTGAAGGCATCAAGTACACCCTTAGCAAGTTTGCAGAAGACACTAGGCTGGGTGGAAGTGTCGATCTGCTGGAGGGCAGGGGGGATCTGCAAAGGGATCTGAACAGGCTGGGCCACTAGGCTGAGTCCAATGGCATGAGGTATGACAAGGCCAAGTGCTAGATCCTGCACTTGGAGCACAACAACCCCAAGCAGTGCTACAGACTAGGAGAAGCCTGGCTGGAAAGCTGCCTGGAGGAGAAGGACCTGGGGTGTTGATAGACTGAACATGAGCCACAGTGTGCCCAGGTGGCCAAGAAGGCCAATGGCATCTTGGCTTGTATCAGAAACGGTGTGACCAGCAAGTCCAGGGAGGTTATTCTGCCCCTGTACTCGGCACTGGTGAGGCCACTCCTCAAATACTGTGTTCAGTTCTGGGTCCCTCAGCACAAGAAGGATGTTGAGGCTCTGGAACGAGTCCAGAGAAGAGCAACAAAGCTGGTGAAGGGGGTGGAGAACAGGCTTTATGAGGAATGGCTGAGAGAGCTAGGGGTGTTTAGCCTGGAGAAGAGGAGGCTGAGGGGAGACCTCATTGGTCTCTACAACTACCTGAAAGAAGGTTGTGGGTAGGAGGAGGGTGCTGGCCTCTTCTCCCAAGTGACAGGGGACAGGATGAGAGGGAATGGCCTCAAGCTCCAACAGGGGAGGTTCAGGCTGAACGTAAGGAAAAAATTCTTCATGGAAAGGGTCATTAGGCACTGGCAGAAGCTGCCCAGGGAGGTGGTTGAGTCACCTTCCCTGGAAGTGTTTAAAAGATGAGTGGATGAGGTGCTGAGGGACATGGTTTAGTGTTTGATAGGAAAGGCTGGACTCGATGATCCTGTGGGTCTTTTCCAACTTAGTGATTCTGTGACTGATGAAACTGAGAAGTAGATGGAAATTGATAGGAATTGATGGGAATGGTTGGACTTGATGATCCAGTAGGTCCTTTCCAACCTAGTGATTCTATAACTCTATGTGATCTATTTTTAAAAAATAGCTTCTTTTATTTTTTAAAAACCACTGTTTTTAAATAAACTGACTAGTAGGCTTTGTGCAAGTTAATTGTCCTCAGGCAAGTAAGATCAACTGGATCCTCAATGACAGTTACAGAAAGAGCTGAGATGCACACCAGGTATGCAAGCCTGACCATGCCTGTGGCAGAAAGATATGGCATCTCTCTACAAACCATCAGGGATGAGTTTGGGAATGGGAAGGCAACAATCCTTCCCAGAGAATCCTAACAGGAAAGTGAATTCTCTATCTTTGTGTCTCATCACTCAACTGTTTGGTGCAACTGCATACTTTGCTCAGTGGGTTGTATTATGCCAGTAACATCTGCGGCAAGACCCTGATACCTGCCATTTCTGTTAGCTTGACATGAGATGTCAGAACCCAGACCAGGGCAGAAGGGTTGAGGGGGGACTATACTAAAGTACGAGTGGCAAGTGTGAAGGGGAATTAAGCAGAAAAGAAGGCACGTGAGGTCAAAGGGAGTTGGAAATAAGACTCCAATGGCTTATGCAGTGCCACATCCCACAACAGGCACATGAGTCTTCCTCCCACGCCCAGCAGGCAAGAAGCAGCTCTCGCTTTGCACATGTTCCCAGAAGGGGATGTGGCAGGAGGATCAGAAATAGATTGGGTGCCCCAACTTTGCCGTCTCTCTACCAGCACAGGGAAAGATAAGTGTCAGGGCAGGGAGGCACAGAGCAGGCAAGAAGCAAAAGAGGACATCGCCTGCACGGTGCCAGCAAAGCCCCACACTGAGGTCATAGGGCAGTGAGTGGATTGGGAACCTCCTAAGAGGTACTTATTACAGTAATTATTACAGTAATCATTACTAATTCATATGTGGACTTCCCCTATGCTATCTAGATAATGCTGCAGTGTTGGGCTTCCAGGCAAGCATAAAAATAAGGAGATAAGGTGATAAAGAACTTTTATCAAACTCATTTTCCATGCCTTCCTAAATATACCCATTGCTTATTAACAGGAAGCAAAAATGCAGCAGCGGCAGCTTTTGTATGCTGACAAATCCTGACACATCCAATGGAGCTGCTCTACCCAACTGCCACCTGAGCTGTAGCATCCAACCAACAAATACTTTGAGTTGTAACCTATTAACCTTTTATGCAGAGGACTCTCTACGGTGGCAAAGGTGAAACAGTCAGGAAGATTTTTCTCTTTTTATTTCTCTTTTTTGTATCTCCTATCCATGTTGAATTACAACACAAAATAAAACAAAAACAAAACCCCAAGATGGAAAAAGTTACTCCTGGCTGTACCATGGAATGTAGAGAAAGGACAGACCCTGATTTGGTAGGAGTGGTTTTGACAAGCAATTTGAAATCTCATATTGCTGGTTTTGCACTCAGAAAGGGGTGCTCAGTGGGGCCTTCTGTCCTAATTTGGTTATGGGGTTCTTTTTTTTTTTTTTTTCCTATTTCTACTTTCTTGAGTTGGAAGGGGTTTTAATTTTTTTAATGAAGGCAGTGGCAAGTGTGGGAAAAGGCTGAAAACAGCCTTACGACTTAATGACAGACATTCCTATGTCTTTGTATTAAAACAGGCAGGTAGGAACTATCCTATTCTCTAAAAAAACTCTTCTACAAAATTTCAGGAAAACTGAGAACTACTGGTTGATTTTAATTGTTCTTCCTGGAAGCCGCCCAATGCAAAACAGTTCTATCTTGTTTACGAAACAGGGTTTCTTGGTAAAGTGTTCCAGAAATGCAGGACGTGCAAATCTTAAGACAGTGACTAATTATTACAATTATTATTTTCTTGAAGATAAGAAGCCTTCACTTTCTAATGACTAGTTTATTTGCTGAATAATTTTGGCCTTAGATACTACGATGAATTATTATTTCAGATAAATCTAAATAGTACACAGATAACATGAATGCTTGCGTAGACCAGGAAACAGGAAAAAAAGTCATACCAATGTTTTGTTATTTAAATAGATTGTAGAATCATAGAATGGGTTGGGTTGGAAAGGACATTAAAGGTCATCCAGTTCCAATCCTCCTGCCATGGCCAGGGACACCTCCCACCAGCCCAGGCTGCCCAAGGTCCCATCCAACCTGGCCTTGAACACCTCCAGGGATGGGGCAGCCACAGCTTCCCTGGGCAACCTGTGCCAGTGCCTCACCACTCTCACGGTGAAGAAATTCTTCCTTATGTCTAGCCTAAATCTGCCCCTCTCCAGTTTATATCCGTTCCCCCTTGTCCTATCACTACAAGCCATTGGGAGCAGTCTTACGTGTTAGATTTTCCTACCTTTTTTGAGCTTTTCAAAGTAAGAGAGCAAAGGAAGCACTACAATGTGAAATACTGCAGTTATAAAGGTGAAAAGTCAATGGAGAAATCCAAAACAACAGCATTGTGGAAAACTAACTAAAATTTATATCACCTGCCACCATCTTGTCAACTTGCTGATGAGAAAATACAGTAACAGTTCTTATTTAAAAGCACAAAACCCTGGTGGGTTACTACATAACTCTAAAGGCAGTTAATCAAGCTATGCATCTAAAAGCTTGCACAGATGGAATGCTGAAATGGATGTTTTAATTGGTGTTTTTCACATCGAATACTGTTTTCCATAACTGCCTTTCCCCAACAGCCACTTCAGAAAGGATTAACAGCAACAGCTACTTGCTTACACCATACTCTTTTCTTTAGCATAAGGCATAGAGAACTCAACAATACCAGCATATACTATCCCCTGGCTATCACACAGGATTTAGGCTACCCCCTTCTACCCTCATGGCAACCAAGAAGGCTGAGTGCCACTATCTGTTTAATGGGTGTTGTTCTCTTCCCATGTACAAATTAAGTTTAAGCCAAAGGATGATTTGTGAGAACTTGCCACTGGCATGTGCATACAGGTCTGCCCTCAGTCACAGCTTCCATGAGGTCCCTGCCTTCTGTAGGGATATTTCATCTCCTTGCCACCCTCTGTGTATCCCCCAGCTGCTCCTTTGCCCTCCAGACTCACGGCAGTATCCAAGAAGATTGTTTTCCCACAGAATTCCTACTCAGATCTTGACCTGAGGGATGGGGATGTGCAGAATATCACTGGGTAAAAAAATTGTCAAGCAATGACTCGCTTCAGGAGTGGAAGAGCCTTTACTTGTAGTGAGACTCACACAGACTCAAAGAATGGTTTGGGTTGGAAGGGACCTTTAATGCCTATCCAGTTCCACTCCCCCTGCCATGGGCAGGGACATGTCCCACCAGCCCAGGCTGCCCAAGGTCCCATCCAACCTGGCTTGAACACCTCCAGAGATGGAGCAGCCACAGCTTTCCTGGGAAACCTGTGCCAATTCCCCACCACCCTCACTGTGAAGAAATTTCTCCTTATGTCTAGTTCTTTCAGGCTTTTCCAGAAGCCTGTTTTCAGAGGTGCACAGTAACTTGTGCAAACACACGGAAAAAATAAGTTCTGTTGGCCTCTAAAGCCATTGAATTCCCTAGCCATTTTTCTTTCCAGCCTCTACAGCTACAGCTGTCGACAAATCACTTCCAGCCTGCTTTTTCTCATTTGTGAGAACTACCACACTCAGCTGAGTCATCCTGGCCTCATTCACGCCACACCACCAGGACCCATGGTAGCAAGGACAACTACTAAGTGTTAAGCCATAGGACTTTTCCTTTTAAGATAAAAGCACTTCATACAAACATTTCAGCAAAGAGCAAAGGAAACTGAAGCAGTCTTTGGAGTGTATCAAAATTGACAGCAACTTTTTATTAGCTGGAGACCAAAGCAACCGTATTGTACAGGGATCTTTTTTTTTTCTTTTTTTTTAAAGAAAGGAACATCTTAGTTTACAGACATTTCCATTTAGGGAGTAAATTTGCTTTGAAGTTTCGTTAAAAATGTAAGGATTGTTCTCAAGCATGCTACTAGGCTGAGTTTGATTAGGATTCCTTCCTACTACAACAAATAAAAGATCACCCTGTTCAACAACATGTTGCTGACGGGGGTTCAGTCAAATCCCAGCAACAAAGCTAGGAAGCATATGCTTCAGTTTAAAACGGTGAGGAAAAAATCAGTATTTCTTCAACTTTTTCCTTACTTTCATTTTAAAATATTCCTTGAATTGTCAGCAAGTCACACAATCACCATTGAAACAGTCCAGCACCATGTGGTTTGAACTTACGTGGCTACAAATACCCTTCACAATGGTTTGAGGGTTCCTGGTTCTGCTGTAGAACTACACCCCAGCTGACACATCCCCTTTTTGCCAGGCACATATATACCTGCTTTGGTTCAAGTTCAGAAAATAGACACAAGCAAGCACCTTTGGGTTTAACCACTAGAAATAGAATACCAGGCAGAGCAATGTTGTCTCACTCTTTGTAGCAGTGGTATTCACTCCCTTTGTAACAGTTTGTGTGTGTCTAACCATTTACCATTCAAGGTATGGGCACAACTACACTGGATTTAGACCTTCCAGCAAGTTTCCTTCCTCTGATCACTTTTCATAGATCCCTTCAAAGCAGTTGACACGCTGCCTCACAACTTAAGCTCAGGAACTGTTGAGTGCAGAAGCGGAAACATAAAATGGAGTAGGAAAGAAAATTCTGCAAGAAAAAAAAAGAACAAAAAGGTCCCAATCGTCTGCCAGATACTACATCTCATGTTACTCCCACACACCACAATCTGTCCTGACTTCAAGAGTTGGAAGAAATTTTGGGTTTCTTCCAGGACAGCAGGCAGGATGAGGATCACAGAAGTCCCCCACAGCCCATGAAGATCACTGCTGAGGTCTATTCCGCACTGATTAAAATATCCATTGGGGATTAAGAATTGCCAACAAGGCAGTCTCTTGTCTTTTGGAATTGTAATAATACCAGCCTTCGTGCCAAAACCCCATATAGGATTTGCAACCAACCTACCAAAAATGGTTATCAGAGTCATCCTCAAAAGATTTTCCTCCTCTACGAGTAAATGGTTCTGTTTATGCACCAGGACTTGTTACACTGAACATGAAAAATGCTAGAGAAGGTAGACTTGGGCAGACACCTCCGTAGTGAGCTGAAGTGTCACAGATAATAGGTGACCAACCCTGTGAGCCCCTACAGAAAAGCCCCATAAACTCACAGACTCCAGCATCCCTGCAATTCCTCCATACCTGGAGAAGACATTCAGCAGCAACTCTTGGGACCAGTCCTCATTATTTTAGATGACCTCGCTAAAGGTTTGGTGAGAAGGAAAAGAAAATAAAAAATGGTCCAATACTGACTCCCGGTACAGATTCAGATTCATTCAAAAATGTTGCGGTTTGCTACATGCAACAGCAGGCTTCATGCCAAGTCACAAATAATTTCCTCACCAACAGCCAGCAAAAAGGCTAATTGAAGCTGTTTCCTCCTGTCCTGTCTTTTTCACAAGCAGGGAGTATTGGGCTGGTTTTGGTAAGATCATACTTCAGAATCTGTGCCTGGCAAGTCTCCTCACATGAACAATCACAAAGCTGCACCCTGGGGTTGGAGTTTTCCTTAGAGCTTTCCCTAAAGTTCACTCTAAAATTGGATTAATACAAGAACTATAATTTTAGTAGCCACCATCATATAGCAGTCTCCTCATCATACAGTCTCCAAGTCACAATCCCCAGCTGTAACATCAAGCTCTTCAGAGGGTGATTTCTCATCCATTCTTGAGGACCAAAATGTGCATCACCAGTGTTTTACAGATGTATTTACTGCACCAAGATACACTCAAATGCCTCCATCTCGTACACGAAGCTATCCTTCAGAAGACTGAAATTAGAGGGGTTTGTAATCCTAGCTTCTATTCCACACAGGATGTAGGCAAAATACCAGGAAATTTACCTACCCCTTGTCAAGCTCCATTACTGACCTTCAACATCTTCCACTGGAGAAGGGGAACCTACAGATTGTTAGCAAACCAAGCAGCTAGGCCTCATGGCTGCATCTGAGCTTTTAAGTTCTTCAGCACATTCCCAACCTAACTATAGGAAACATCACATATGTACACATACACAACAATGCACTACAGAAATAATTACTTCTAGCACAGTGTAGCTAAGGACAGACACCACCTTCCTGCAGCACAGAGGCAACACATGTATGAGAATATGATCCTCACTAGGAAACCACCCAAGCCAGCAACTAAGAAAATACAAGAACTCCATGTAGCACAAGAGCCTTCAGGCACTCAGGATGCCCAGACAGTAACCCCCTCCTAGGAACAGGTCTCCAAGCTAAGTCAGCTCTTTGCAATGATAGATACAAAGTCCACCAGGCCACCCTAGTGGTTCAGGTACTCTCTTGAAAGACAGAAAACCACATCAGGTCTAAAGTCTTTGCTCCAGATTCTGTAGTCAGGTCCTCTATCATGACGCTCTCTCTAACAAAAGTGTTATTATTTACCTGAGAGGGTAAAGCTCCTCATCAAGCTCAAAACATACCTACCACCTTCTCCTTTGTCCAAGGCCCATGGTAACACAGGAGCATTTGACTGATTAGGTGATACCCAAACTGATTAGGTGATACTCCAATATCCACATGCTAGGGATCTGAAGTGAGTGGGCTGAATTGCTACACAAGTTTACAATATTTGTGGACGTGACACTGCATTCTTATATCATGTAACTGCAAATGTAGTAAACACCACTATACATTTTACTCTGCCAAGGCAGCTCTTGCCAGAATAGAACTTTTTAACCAGGATAGACAATACCACTACTGACGCTTCACAATTCACATTCAAAGAGACCTTTGAAAGGCAGAAAGTACTTTACTTTAAAGTAATCAATGAGAGAAATCAGACCCTGGAGGCAGAGGACAGGCTCTGTACTATCGCATGCAATACTCTGTCATTAGGGAAGCACTTCCATATCCTGGAAGGAATATGAAAATCCATGTGACATTCTACAGCACAAGACTCGTGGCCTCTGGGACACACAAGAATGCAATTTTGAGCAGACATAAATAGCAAGTTCTGCTTCACTGATGAATACTAGTTAGTCTCAAAAGTAGCTATATCTAAACAATGTCTTACATATTAGTGTAATTGGAGTGAAAAAATGTTAAGTGTCCAGATACTCCAAAGAGGACAGTTATATACAAAGAGACACAGAGAACTCTTCACTGTTAATAGGCTAATTCTCAATAATTTTAATGGATTGTACAGATTTCTACAGATGGTTTTATGAAATAACATCATGTCTCTGTGGAATATAATGTATCTGGTAGATAAATGCATACCATTTGCCCCATGAAGAAGCAACAAGTGATCCATAAAGGTCTTACTGATAACTTTTCAATATTTATTTCTTGGCTAATTGCAACATGAAAGAGTTCTCGCTGAGGGAAGCAGAATGCACTCCAAGTTTTGCTTACAGGCCTCTCAAATCATTCTCACAGACACACTAAGATTGTATTGCGGGAGAAGGATCTTCCAGTAACAAAGTTCACTGACAGATTTTACTTTTTCTTTCAAGTGTGAAAAATCTATTTCTGCACTCCTTCTTATAAAAATATACCACAGGTAAGAAGTAATGGATTGCTAGCTAGGCAGAATCCCGACCATAAAGGGTACCTGTAAAGGGTAAAAGCAGAGATGGTCAATTCTCAGCTAAAACCTTTCATTTACGGCAAGAATTTTGCTATGTTCCCTTTCCCATAGACACATACACTTAGTTACATTAGCCAACAGACCTTTAAGTTAAAAACAAACCAGAAGAAACAAACAACAGGTCATATGAACTTTAAGCAGTTCATTTCCACCTGAAGAAAGCCTGAGCACAGAAGGCAACAAGAAAATCCTGTTTCAAGGAAAATACCATCTCCAATATTCCCTTATGCATTAAAGACTACTAGGACTGAACTGCTAACACTTGTATGCTACTAGAAGCTTAGGCATATCGTAAATGTATTCACTGCTGCAAGTAGGATAAGGTTGCATCAGGCTACCTAAAAACCTAAATCTGAATAAAAGTTTAAACCAGTCTTTTTCCATAATTCACTTTACATTTTAAAACAGTCCATAGTCAGAACAGTTCCTTTCAGCAAGGAAAAAGTAGTTACAGCTAACAACAGGGTCATAGTGATGATTCTTCAGACTTCATCTTTTTTGTTTGTCCATTTGAACCATGTTGCAGATCCTTCCTTTTCTTTTTCTTCTGCTGTATTCTTTCCTCTGTTCTCTCTAGGTAGGTGTCCACGTCGTCAAAAGAAGCCTTGTAGAGACTGCTGTAGTGGCTCTCCACACCAACAAAAGCTGTGATGGAGCAAAGCAAGAACAGAATGCAAACATTAGTTACCTTGTGGTCTCATCAGTTACTTTCTGAACTGTAATTCTAGGTTGTGGTATTTCAAATTATTTATTGTGGTCCTACCCTCTTTATTAAATATCAGCATTATATCAGCTCTTTATCAGGGAGTGCAGTGATAGGAGTAGGGGAAACTGTTTGAAGCTGAAAGGGACGATTTAGATTAGATATTGGGAAGAAATCTTCTGCTGTGAGAGTGGTGAGGCACTGGAACAGGTAGCCCAGAGAAGTCATGGATGCCCTATCCCTAGAGGTGTTCAAAGTCAGGTTGGCTGAGGCTTTGAGCAACCTGATCCAGTGGGAGGCGTCCCTGGCCATTGCAGAGGGGTTGGAACTGGATGATCCTTAAGGTCCCTTACAACCCAAAACTATTCTATGATTCCATGATTTACTCTGTGTAAGCCTGACTCGCATTGGTAAGAACCTGCATTCACAGTCAAGCAGAGCTTCCATTCTTAGGTTAAAAGATTCACAGATACGCAAACATGGCTCTGTTTACGTGTTGGACACCTACCAACTTCAAAGATTCTGTTTTTAAAATAACTGCTGTTGCGACTCGTTGTTAGACATCCCATTAGAGCTGTTCCTAAGAACTGCAAAGGGTACATGCTACCTAACTGTGCTTAGCTGACTTGTCTCCTAAGGCATTAACTTAAGAGAAGCCCAAAGAAATAGACTTCAAACAGTAATGTGTCACATATTCCTAAATAGCTGGTAGATCTTCTGTGAATTCAGCATAATATCACCATCTCCAAGACTGTATGTTTAGATGAGTTTACAGGGAACTAAGTACTATCCAAAAAGAGCCCCAGATGGTTTCTGTAGAGAATAAAGAAGGAGACCAGCTGGATATGTCCACGTTCCTAAAAAGTGTTAGAATGGTACCTGACGGTTACCTCTAGTTCTCTTCATATTACTACCCTCTCCCAGTTCCAAAAATTATCACTCTTAAAGGGTAAATGCAAGGAAATACAGTATTTGCTAGGATCTGGTCCTGAAGCTAGTGTGCTACTCCACAGTAACGTACACACAGCATCACCTTGTTTTTTGGCAGAGAAACAAACCAGTTTTCCCTTTCTAGCACTCCACAAAGTGCATGCTTTTACCTTCCATGGTCTTGCACTCACTGAGTAACCAGTTTCTCTGACCCCTGGAAAAACTGAGCACTGTCAGTTTGAATACCCATGTTACTCTCTACTCGATCAGTCTGCATTAAATCTTGCTGTATGTTTTTCTGGGATCGGTTACAATAAACCATCAAACTGTTTAATGTGTTTAAGACTTAACCTACCTATCTTAAATCCTATGGAATCAACAATCAGGTGGAAGAAGTTTATAAAAGGAGAATATGCAGGCATCGAGACCCGGTTTAAACAACATAATGATTATCTTTTGAAAAAGAAGTAACAACCTTTTCAAGCACTAATTATGCACTGGAATAAGTGCTCATCAAGTGAGCCTCCCCATACTAATTAACAATAATAGACTCTGTCATCTGAGCAGTACTCCTTCCCCATCTGCAGATGCAGCCGGTTACTGTGTAGCACAGTAATTTGCCACATTGGCTAATTATGCTCAGAATTCCTCCCCCTGCCTGCTCTTTTTATTTCTCTGTTGCTCATTTTCACTCAGACTTCACACTTCTAATTATCTACCTGGCTGTAACTATCAAGTCTGCACCATCTACATGCAAAAACTCTTTCTTCCAAAGGAGTCCCTGACTTCCTCTTAGATTTCAAACACAGTACGATCTTAATGACACCTTAATAACCAACCTAATGACAGCTACACCCCAAACCGTCCAATACCAGATATAAAGAAGTCTTTACATTTGATTGCACATTTCTGCAGCTCTTCCATCTTCATGTACGACCACCAAGAACAGACCAGAAGACTGGTGGGGACTGTAATACCTCTTCTTAAAGAGGGTTCCCAGTCTTCCAACAAAGTACAGGAGAGAAATTTCTATTAACCAACTCTGAATATATAATGAGACATCCACTAGCACATGCCACAACCCTTCTCTACCCCACAGCCACCACTGCTGTAGTTTCAGCTTCTAAATAAAGCAGAGTGGTTTTTGAATAAAAAAAAAAGTGGAAACGTAGGGTGCTTCTGAACACATATTACTCATACTACTTTTCTGTCAGAGACTGGAGGTGGGGCAGAAATCAAGAACAAAATTAACCAGTCTTGCAAACAATCAATTTCATCTACAGTAAGTACCATCTAGGATCACACCCTCCAGCCCCAACAAGCTCTACTTAGTCTGCCTTGCCATGGTGGAACCAAACTGCTCATTTTTACAGCAAAGCTGCTCCTCCCAAGGCAATTCCATTCTTCCTGTCTCCACTGTACTTCCAATAAAGAGTCATGTTCAGGTAAAAGACAAGAAAACAAACAACAGTATTTGATATTACAGCAGTAAGAAAGACTCCAGCAGCTCTGTCACAGGGTATTTAGATCCATGTGATAACGGGTCTTATGCAAAACAGCTATAATGCTAGAATTCTGATTCAAATGCCTACATCATTTTTTTGTAACAGTAATCTGAACATACTTCATGAACTACACTAACTTCCACATCAGCTCAACTGTTTGTCTAGAAAGCTGCCTGGAGGAGAGGGACCTGGGGTGCTGGTTGACAGTGACTGAACATGAGCCAGCAGTGTGCCCTGGTGGCCAAGAAGGCCAATGGTATCTTGGCTTGTATCAGAAACGGTGTGACCAGCAGGTCCAGGGAGGTTATTCTGCCCCTGTACTTGGCACTGGTGAGACC
>WAAB01002235.1:90777-103425 GCA_013389865.1 Piaya cayana
ACATGGTTTAGTGTTTGATAGGAAAGGTTGGACTCGATGATCCTGTGGGTCTTTTCCAACTTAGTGATTCTGTGACTGATGAAACTGAGAAAACTGAAAGATTAAGTAACTTAAGTTAACCGTCAGTTGAACTGATCTAAACTGCGATCTTGCACCTAAATCTTATGCTTTACTTGTAAAAATCACATTTCCTGGGCCTTCAAGCCAAATTTCTCACCTTCAAACACAGTCCAGTTGTCCTGAAGGTATTTTGACATCTTCTGTAATCCTTCATCATAAGTTACAGGCTGGGAAAAGAAGGAACACTGTATATGTTTCGAATAATAAACAATCTCATATTTCACAGCACACTGGAAAATGCAACCACTCTCAGACAAGTACAGAGAAAAGAGAGCAAGTGTAAGCCCTCCATGATCTCTTTTAGGCTCCTTTTTAATAGAGCTGCTGTAGAAGCCTGACCTGAGTTCTCATGTTCTGCTGGGGAAGCTCTGCAGTTCAAAGAAAACTGATTCCCACTCACTAATCTGTGAGGAAAAGGAATATCACCAAGAGCACGTAATAGTTAAAGAACATACTCTGAAGCTTCATTTAAATTGCTTCATAACTGTATCATAATTAGCTAGGGACTTAACAAGGATAACAACTGAGGTTCCAGTTGCTTACAGGGCTATAACAGAGAACAGGATAACACATCCCAAATTTGACTCCCTGTTCTCAATGAAAAAAAAATCCCCTTAATGCTCCCAGCGAGCCTGGTCCCACAGAAGATCCCTCAGATGCTCGCATAGAAAAGGCTGTGTGGAAAGCATTCCTGAGCAAACCACAAAGGGGTTTTATCTGGGGGGGAAGGATTGTTGGGTTTTTTTTAATAATAAAGTGTAGCGCACAGAAAGCACAGGCGATGGTTTAAAGCATGACAACCACTCTGCTTCATCCCAATATGCCAGATCTCAGCCTTATCAGAGAAGAGACTGGTATTCGTAAACTCTCAGCAACTTTGTGTTGTACACAGGTGAGAGAAGTAGAACGAGACATGTATCTACATGACTTTTACTCAGTCTCAAGACAGAGAGAAACACACATTTAGCCTTCATGGAACATAGTTTACTCCATTTTTACCACAGCCTCAAAACAACACAAAACATTCAGGATGTTAGCATAGCAAAAGTATCTACCTTCCACTGTTCATCACATGGTCTGTACAACTGAAGAGGAGCTTCTCTGTCTTCCTGCAAAATCCATAGATCTCTCGTTTCCTCAAATGCAATGTCCCAAATTTTGTGTTTCAAGGAGATCTGGTGTCTGTAAACTAGTTGTCGGGCAACAGTATCAAGCTGAAAGATGTAGACTGTGGGAATACTTTTGAGAGAAAAACTTAATTACGATTATTACCAAATCCACCTACAGCCATCACTTGTACAGCAAACTACAAACACTCCCTCTAATTCCAAACAAAGCCAAAGCAAAGTCATCAGGAATTGCAAAAAATACCCTAGCACTTCAAGTGCAGTTTGCTTACATGATCTGAGGCAGAAGCTGTAAATATCTAAAATGTCAAATGGTTTTTCAAGTATTATGTGAAAGAAAAAGCAGTCAAGGCTGCCTTTTTTCTTTAAAAGAGAAGGTAGTTAGGGGGATTTCATAAGGATTACGAAGGACTTATATAAGGAGTGTTGCATCATAGCACAGTGGCCTAGAGGGCTTCACTTGAATGAATGAGCTGAGCACCAGTCAAAATAAAACCGGAACAGAATTACATGCTGGGGAGGGCAGTAGGGAATGAGAGGGACAGGAAACCTCAGCCATTAAGAGCAGAAACAGGGCTCTGGCACTCCACCTCTCCCATCAGCACTGACTCCTCTAACAGCCACAGCCTCTGTGAGCCTCCTAACTTCCTTTCGACAGGTCTCCCGTATGCCAGGCAGGAAACCTTGGCTCCCTCCTGAGTGACCTACCACTGGTGTCCATATGACAGCACTATTCAGAGATGCTGGGCTGCAGGGATGGAAAGAAAACCCTGAGGTAAAGCAAGGTATGGCCCCTCAGCTAAGCAACACAGGTACAGCCCTTAGTTGCCATGGCTTCCCCTTGCAGGGCCAGTTTAGATACCCATGGAAAAGGCGTTACAGGAAACAGCTAAGGCACCCTCCCCTGGCAAAGACCCAGACCACTGAGGGGGCAGATTTTGTGATTCTGTGACAGACTGCTGATTCTACTGTAGAGACAGCTCCGGCAATCTCTCTCTTTCCTCTTGGTAAGCTTTTGTCAAGAATAGCTTCCTTGGCAGGCTTAGGGTGCCGTGGAAAGAGGGGGGAAGAGAGCTTGTCCATCCCTGCAAGGCATTCCCCTGCCAATCTGTCTTATAAGGTTCCTCAACGCTTGAGCCCTTTGGCTCCTGAGTGCTTGCTCCTGATGGAAACACATAAGCTTGAAGGCAAAAGTCAACACACCTGCTTCGCAGTTTAGAAAACTGAAGCAATTATGTGGTTTCAAACAGAGCAGCTGAACCCATTAAACAGAAGAAAAATAAAGTAAAAAGTTTGACTGATCTGTTGCCACAGCACTCTGAGCAAAACTGGTCAGGAGCAACAATTTAGGGAGGCATCCTGAGCATCAAGCAGAACTCTTGTGCATCCTAGCCTTGTGCTTCCTCCCATAAGGGAAAGGCATCACAAACCATGCAAAACGTAACTAAGCCAGGGAAACCTTGCACCCAGCTCTGCACTCAGATCAAGTACAATAAGGACTCAGAGGCTCCCTGTGAGCACAGGATACTCAGAGATCCACAGCACCAAGTACTTCAGGTCAGAGGAAAGTTAGGACAGCTAACAGGGAAAGCCACTCTTGCTGTTGCAGCAGCTGTGATGGTTTTAGCCTTTATTCCATTTATATTCTTACCCGTCACATAGAATGGCAACAGAATGGCCTTGACAGCAGTAGGTTATTCTTGACACAGGGTATTTCTATGGGGAAAACAAACATCCTTTTAAGTTAAGACCATTTATGGGTAGAAAATTCACATTCAATTTCATATCTCAGCCTTTAACATTTAGCAAATGTCTTAATTTACAGCAAGTTAAGCAACATTACTACCTTTAAACTGCAGTTAAGTGTACTGTTGTATCAGTGTTTGCTGTTACACGAAGTTTTGCACACTTCTTTCACAACCATCCAAACAGAGATCAAATGTAAATGTTTTAGGGAACTACTGTCAAGAGACAAACTAACAGATGAAGGAAAAGTACACCCCCTTCAAACATTCTTTGCTGCAATGCTAATGGCAAACCCATGAATATTAAGCCTGCTCGGGCAGGATATCACACAGCTTAGAGATTATAAAGAGAAGCCATTAGCTGCTGCTATGTTTATTAAAAAAATAATAAAAAAAGAAGATAGTAATGCATAGCTAATATCCTTACTGAGTAGTCTCCCTTTTCAACTTGTGTCTAGTCTAGGTAAAGTCAGACCGCTTCACAGAAGCATTCTGAAGAACAAGTCAAGACAGCCTAAGGCTATTTTCTTCATTTTAAAAAAAAAGAGGGTGTGTGTGGAATTCCACAACTACCAACAAGAAAAAAAAACACGCCACACTCCTAATTTAGAGGGTATATAGTTGATCTCTGAGAGAATGAGAGAAACACCTCTGCTGCACAAACCATACTACTTGAAACATATAACTGATTTGAGGCTCTTTGAGTGGGAAGTAAGAACATGGGAGGAGCAGAGAAACTGCAAGAAGATGCCCTAGGGTGCTTTTTCAAAAGTGTCTGCTACATAAAGTGGAACACAGAACTGCACAGGCAAAAGGCTGGCTCTCAAGTATATTTTACAAGTAGCGATAACACCAGTGTTTCTGATTAATAAAACCTAAAACCCTTCTACTAGAGAAGCAGTGAGTTATGCTTTTTACAGCAGAAAATACATCTTCATGATGCATCCTCAAGTCCTCTTTCCTTTTAACCCCCTCCCTTTCCAGCCTTCACCTCTTTCTCTGCGCTAGACAGAAAATCTGGTTCACCAGTTTAAAATGAACTTGGAAGTAACCACAGGATTTTACCCTGTGAGCTACCAGCTGATGCACAGGCATTGTCTGGGTGCTCCTTTCAGAATTTTGCAACCAATGTAGGAAAGCAAAACAAACTGTACAGCTTAACAAACATCCAATTCAGCAAGATTAAGACCAGAAGCTAGCTATTTTGTCAACAGTACACGATGCAACTACTAAAAGCTAAACAAACCAATGAAAACAAAGTTTATCAATGGTATAAATATAGCTGAGAACCAGGGTTACACTGTGCAACTCCAGCACACACAAAAAAAATAAAATCCATTGTGTGACACAATCTCATGGAGGGGAAAGCAATAACAATAGCATGCAGACATTTTTTGCTCACATACTTAATTGCCTGTTTGGACAGAAGAGAAGTGCCTTATAAAAAAACATTATGTAAAGGATGTTATGTTTCAGAGCTCTTGGGAACAGAAGGGACTATTGCTACTCTGCAGAAACACTAAGTTGTTAGTCCATATAGGACTCAGGACCACTATTTAATATGGACATAAAAATGCTTAGGGTTTCAAATACTGGGTGAGTGGGCTGAATCAGAAAGGCTTTCTGTAGCAAATACATCTAAATATAGCTATTGCAGTATGGAGCCATTTAGACTGCAGCTTTAGAGCAGAAATGACAGCTCCTATTGTAAGACACCAGTGGGTTCTTTAGACATTTAAGGGAACAAATTAACATATATAATAAAAAAAAACCCCAAACCCAATCCTGTGATATTTATTTCTACTAACAAAGCTCTGCCTCTCTGCCTGTCTTATGACAAACACGCAGGGCAACTACAGCAATAGGAAGTGCCCACCTACGCAGCTGAGGGCTTTGTCAGAGAGACAAAGGGTTCTGTGAACTTGAAGTACAAAGCAGCTCTTCCCCGCCCTCACTGCGGGAGGAAGGAGGAGGCTTCTTTGATTTGAACCAAGTGCTACTCACAGCTGGACAGAGAAAAGGAAAACACATCTTATTTGCAAGCTCTTTCTTTTCCATGTGTTGTTAAATTAACAATCAGCAAAGTGAATCTAAGCCCAGAGTAGTACCTAGTTCAAGGACAAGCCTACGGATTCAGTTAGCTTAAATAAGCGCTGCAACAGCAGCTTGATACTCTCTGAACTTATTCAAGCATTTATATGACACTTATCAGCCAGCCAACAACTTAAAATCAACTTTTGATGTATTTTGTGAGAAAAGGTGACCCCATGAAAAATTTATCTACTGGAGCACTAGGATAGAGTGGTGCAATTCATGTTCTGGACTTTAAACAAGCTTCTGCTGTCAAAAGCACCAGATGATGTGAAAGCTCTGAAGCACCAGAAATATTTATACAGCACTACAGAATTAGAGAATTACTCCCATTCTAGTGGGAAAATGAACTGGGGATCTGCAACTCATCATCTGAAATCAATGCTACATTGTTCAAACACACTCCTGCATTCCCAAAACAATCATATATTCATCATCTGCCAAGTACAATAAGCCACATGACCCACCATTACTGATTCTGCCATTATCACTGTGTCTCAAGTTCTGTTTCAAGCTTCTGTGCATTCACTGTGGTTATCAATGATAAAAATGGAATGCAATGCAAAAGAAAAGAAGAAACATTTATATCGCCATCTAACCTTTGACTGCCAGAGTCANTTATTAAAAAAATAATAAAAAAGAAGATAGTAATGCATAGCTAATATCCTTACTGAGTAGTCTCCCTTTTCAACTTGTGTCTAGTCTAGGTAAAGTCAGACCGCTTCACAGAAGCATTCTGAAGAACAAGTCAAGACCGCCTAAGGCTATTTTCTTCATTTTAAAAAAAAAGAGGGTGTGTGTGGAATTCCACAACTACCAACAAGAAAAAAAAACACGCCACACTCCTAATTTAGAGGGTATATAGTTGATCTCTGAGAGAATGAGAGAAACACCTCTGCTGCACAAACCATACTACTTGAAATATATAACTGATTTGAGGCTCTTTGAGTGGGAAGTAAGAACATGGGAGGAGCAGAGAAACTGCAAGAAGATGCCCTAGGGTGCTTTTTCAAAAGTGTCTGCTACATAAAGTGGAACACAGAACTGCACAGGCAAAAGGCTGGCTCTCAAGTATATTTTACAAGTAGCGATAACACCAGTGTTTCTGATTAATAAAACCTAAAACCCTTCTACTAGAGAAGCAGTGAGTTATGCTTTTTACAGCAGAAAATACATCTTCATGATGCATCCTCAAGTCCTCTTTCCTTTTAACCCCCTCCCTTTCCAGCCTTCACCTCTTTCTCTGTGCTAGACAGAAAATCTGGTTCACCAGTTTAAAATGAACTTGGAAGTAACCACAGGATTTTACTCTGTGAGCTACCAGCTGATGCACAGGCATTGTCTGGGTGCTCCTTTCAGAATTTTGCAACCAATGTAGGAAAGCAAAACAAACTGTACAGCTTAACAAACATCCAATTCAGCAAGTTTAAGACCAGAAGCTAGCTATTTTGTCAACAGTACACGATGCAACTACTAAAAGCTAAACAAACCAATGAAAACAAAGTTTATCAATGGTATAAATATAGCTGAGAACCAGGGTTACACTGTGCAACTCCAGCACACACAAAAAAAATAAAATCCATTGTGTGACACAATCTCATGGAGGGGAAAGCAATAACAATAGCATGCAGACATTTTTTGCTCACATACTTAATTGCCTGTTTGGACAGAAGAGAAGTGCCTTATAAAAAAACATTATGTAAAGGATGTTATGTTTCAGAGCTCTTGGGAACAGAAGGGACTATTGCTACTCTGCAGAAACACTAAGTTGTTAGTCCATATAGGACTCAGGACCACTATTTAATATGGACATAAAAATGCTTAGGGTTTCAAATACTGGGTGAGTGGGCTGAATCAGAAAGGCTTTCTGTAGCAAATACATCTAAATATAGCTATTGCAGTATGGAGCCATTTAGACTGCAGCTTTAGAGCAGAAATGACAGCTCCTATTGTAAGACACCAGTGGGTTCTTTAGACATTTAAGGGAACAAATTAACATATATAATAAAAAAAAACCCCAAACCCAATCCTGTGATATTTATTTCTACTAACAAAGCTCTGCCTCTCTGCCTGTCTTATGACAAACACGCAGGGCAACTACAGCAATAGGAAGTGCCCACCTACGCAGCTGAGGGCTTTGTCAGAGAGACAAAGGGTTCTGTGAACTTGAAGTACAAAGCAGCTCTTCCCCGCCCTCACTGCGGGAGGAAGGAGGAGGCTTCTTTGATTTGAACCAAGTGCTACTCACAGCTGGACAGAGAAAAGGAAAACACATCTTATTTGCAAGCTCTTTCTTTTCCATGTGTTGTTAAATTAACAATCAGCAAAGTGAATCTAAGCCCAGAGTAGTACCTAGTTCAAGGACAAGCCTACGGATTCAGTTAGCTTAAATAAGCGCTGCAACAGCAGCTTGATACTCTCTGAACTTATTCAAGCATTTATATGACACTTATCAGCCAGCCAACAACTTAAAATCAACTTTTGATGTATTTTGTGAGAAAAGGTGACCCCATGAAAAATTTATCTACTGGAGCACTAGGATAGAGTGGTGCAATTCATGTTCTGGACTTTAAACAAGCTTCTGCTGTCAAAAGCACCAGATGATGTGAAAGCTCTGAAGCACCAGAAATATTTATACAGCACTACAGAATTAGAGAATTACTCCCATTCTAGTGGGAAAATGAACTGGGGATCTGCAACTCATCATCTGAAATCAATGCTACATTGTTCAAACACACTCCTGCATTCCCAAAACAATCATATATTCATCATCTGCCAAGTACAATAAGCCACATGACCCACCATTACTGATTCTGCCATTATCACTGTGTCTCAAGTTCTGTTTCAAGCTTCTGTGCATTCACTGTGGTTATCAATGATAAAAATGGAATGCAATGCAAAAGAAAAGAAGAAACATTTATATCGCCATCTAACCTTTGACTGCCAGAGTCATTTGTAGACAGTGTGCAGGTTACAACTTACAAAGGGCTGATTCAAGAGATTGTTCCCTTATATTCAGACTATAAATGCCACATTAGATTGTGAAGATGATCTTTGACACACCTGGATGCACACCACAACTAAATACTACCACCAGATGTCATCTCTGGCACACTGCTGCTATGATGCTAGCAAAACACAAGTCCCCTTCTCACTTTGGTCCTGCTGGTCATCAAGACACTAAACGTTCTGACAGAAGTTTATATTGACAGCTGTGCGGCAATACAGCATAAAGGTGATAATGCACTGCTTTAAGTTTTAAATCATGTATCTGCTTGTAATCACTAGGACACTGCCTCATCACTGTTTCAAGTATGCATGAACTCAGAAGTCAACTAAGTCTTGCACCCTCAAGCATCATGCAAATTTAGTGTCATTGGAAACAGATTTCAAAAAAGCCTCTAGGAGCTGGCAGTAAGCAGAATTTCGCAGATTCAAGGAATAGGTCAGCCTGAGGCTTCCACAACCACCACTAGGAGATCCTAAAATATGCTAATAGGTGTAAGAACTGAAAAACACTTCAGAAAGACAGTTTATTAACTGACATGTATTTCTTACCTCCATTTGGGGGAACTTGGGAGGGTTTCCCTTTCTCTCATTGTTTACTCAGGCTAGGGTTAAGAAGTTAAATAGACTTCTTAGACAGCCAAATGGAACCTCAGCTTTCTATTGAGACTCCTTCAGTATACAGAGCATCCTACAGAAGTGACTTACCAGGTATGTCTTTTAAGGAAGGAAAACATTACTGAATTACATTCAAAAGCATTGTAAAAGTGTTGGAGCTTTTTGGCTTTTTATTCTTATTTTTTAAATCAGTGCCTGCTTGCAGCAACAAGTACTTTTTTCCTCTAACATTTGTTAATTTATCCCATGCTATATTCAAGGCTTATTATAAAAAATAACACTAAACTGTATAATCTTGTTTGTAAGCAATGGTTAGAATGTAGCATAAGAGCAAGCATCAACTTATGTGCAAGTTACCTTACAAAATGATAATCCTGTCTAAGCAATAAGTAGCATTTTTTAAATTAATAATAGGATTCCCACTTCACAGGTAGTTGCTTATTAGTCCTCAATGATCCAATAAAGCTACAACACCACTCTTACCACCATAAAAACTGTCTTGCAACATTACTGCAGACGTGGACACAACAGCTATCAAACCACACCGTTTCAGTGGAGCATTCTCATTAGCTACTTTTAAGGACAAAGCTAGAATACTTTGGCTTTTACTCTGAGCCACTTCCTGAAGGCTATACACAGCAAAGTAATTTTGTAGGTTTGCCTGAATCTTAATTCCTCCTTCTTCACTCAAATCCTCCCGCAACCACACTACAAAAGGATATCAGCTACCTGGACTTGTCACCCAATTTCATACACCTTTTTTTTACTTGTTAAAAAAACCCTAGCAATAGCTACTTCAAAGATTTCAAGCACTGGACTCAATCTGAAATGAGCCAGAGACCTCATGAATGTGTATGAGGTCTCTGGCTCACAAGTGCTTTAAAGTATATTTTCAACTTAAGTAGGTTAAACTGTCCGTATAGCCACTACCCTGAACTCCTGCTAACAAGAATTCTAGGCAGAAACCCAAAATTTCTTCTATCTAAGCTCTGAATGCTGCAATGCAACTGGCTTCCTTCCTAGGCTTACATACAGACAGAAAGTTGTATGTTATTCGTCCAACAGAAAGTACAACTTGCTGATGGAAAACAACTCCAGTTGATCTATGAGCTTGGTCCTTCCATGGGTTGTGCTCCCAACTCAGCAACTGGGAATCCCACTAGCAAGCTCAGGTCAGATCTACATAAATAGTAAATAATCTCTGACAGATATCTAGGAATGGCTTCTAGCTGCTGGGCGAGGCTGAGTACAGCATAGCCTGGACTAATAAAAACCACAACAAAACACAAAGGAGGAAAGACAGAAATTTTCAATTCAGTTTCAGGTTGGATACAAATTCCACAGTGGTCTTGCATTAAGCACCATGTATGGCTATAGGTTTCCCACTCACATAACCACTGGGAGATCTCTGTGGTCTTCAGGGAAAGAAATATTTTTAGAGATTCACATGAAAAACGCATCCAATAGGACGGGTGGCAAGACAAACAACTCTTAAACAACCCAGCAGATTAACAGCTGGCTTAATGTCATGTACACAGTAGGGAAAGAACAAGCACTGTTTCAAAAGGTCACGTGTCAATTCAGGAGACAATAAAGAACAGAAGCAGAGATGAGATGCTAATCAGGACCACTGCTCACAGGCTGCAGGATATGGAGAGCTCCTGGGGTACTTGGTTTTCACATGGAACTTGCACACTTTATTTTTGGCCAGTGCACAGTTTCAGGAACTGAAAGGAAAAAGCCCAGTGTTTTGACTCCACAAGGCAGTAACTCTACATGTGACTGGTTTAAAAGTTTCTTTTTGCTTAGATAGACTTTCAAGTGTTAAGAGTTGTAATTAAGATGTTTTAAAAACAGTGTACTTTCAGATCTCCTCAGTGTTACAGGATATTTTCTGGCTAGAGACTAAGGCATTTATATCTTTGGAAAAAATAGGAAGTGAAGGTTTTGTTCATAGTGCAGAACTTATGTTTGGGAAGAATTACAAACAGCTTCTTTTGGTAACTGCTTGGCACTTCTTAGAAATGCACATAAAACACAGGAATGGATTTCAGGGACATTCTTCCATTCCCAAAATTCCAGGCTTTTGCAACAGCTCTTAAGTTCTCACATAACTTTCAGATCTCTGAAAGAAAGAAGGCAATCCTAACAAAATACAACATGTTTAGGAGTCACAAAGATCAACAGGATAGAAAAAGTACTAACATACATGAGCATACCTCATCAGTTTTGGCTGTTTCTGACCCACAGATGCTACTCAGATGACAGCAGTACACTTCTTCTCCACTTTTGTACTGCCAGAGTCTCAGAGTTGAGTCCTGGACAGACCAAACCAGACACAAGTTGACTATTAAGAGCATCTCAGGCAGAGAGTCCACTTGTGGTCTTCAGCTAAATCCTATTTCCCTGAAGACCTTCCCAGAGAAACTGCTAAATAGTCACTTAGTTAAAACGTCTAATCGCAGAGAAAGGATTTTAATTAACATAATTTTTCTCCTCATTTTTAAATTATTCAATCAATCTAACTTTAATTCCTCTTTTGAAGTAGAAATTGAGTAGCTGGAGGAGTGCATTTCAAGTCTGTCTCATAATACACATGCTCAGCATTTTAATAGCAATTCTTTTGGGCTGCCCTTCTTCGCCCCTGCTCTTGTTAGCACCCAAATCATCATTTGATTTAGTAATCACTTGGAGAGAGGCTAAATACCTCTGGAATAACAGAAAAAGTGCATTTGCTAAGAAACAAAGCTGCACACAGCACTAACACTAGACTCACTTAAAGAATTAGAGGAACAAGGGACAAGAGCCTTAGGGAAGAAAGAACAGCAGCTGAAACGAAATGCTAAGAATTACTATGAGGACACAGAGATAATTCAGAACAAATCTCACAGGGGAAAGAAGTGGGAGAGTGAAGAGGGAACAGTTTTCTCATCTTAAAAGCTCTAAAACAAAAAAAATCTGCTCATCTAAGGCCATTAATTCTCAAGACATCCATTACTATGGCAGGCTGGCTTAACATCCATTTACTTCAAAGTTGTTTAAATAGGCCAATGATTAAGGTTTGTCTTTGCTCCAAAGCAGGATTTAATGATAAAGAAACACTGTGGACTTCATGATTTCTCCATGCCATTCTTAATAAGAAGCTAGCCTTGCTGTAAACAAAGTAAATAGTGCTTATTTGACCTGGCAATAGAATAGCTGAACACTGAACAGGAAGCTAAGGAATGAAGAGAGCGAGGGAGAAAAAAGGGCATGCTGGAAATCACAAGAGATTATTCTAAGTATCCCAAGGAACTTGGGGGAAACACAAGCAAACAATGGTTTTAAAGACTAAATTTTCAAGAAAAAAGCTTTTTCCAAGAAATTGAAATACATACCCCAGAAGCTGACAACAGCAGATCAGGACAGTTGGGTATTACAAGTATTCTGTTTACAAACCTAAAGGGAAAGTAGTCAAAAGATGAACTCTCTCATATGAGGCTCTAGTCTTTCAACACATATTGTAACAGAAAACACTAATTTTAAAGAGAACCTTATAATAAACAAACAGATTCTCCACATCAGGCCAAGAAAAAAGATATGTTTACAGTACTTCGCATAGCACATATACTACACAAACTACTGACCTTCTACTTAATAAAGAAAAATATTTCCCCGTCTGCACTCAAGGAATTCTACTGACTTTTTCCTACCTTAAGATATTGCCATTTAGACAAAAACACACCACTGGAGACATATTTACTTGTGTACCATGTTCTCCTTTCTTAATTCATGACACACATTAAAACCATGAGTCAACAGATGCTTTTAAAACACAACAGTGATGGCTCAGCTTTCAGAATACCACACCTCTCCCACCACAGTCGGAGATCATTCAAAAGCCATCTCTACAAAATCTTAAAATAAGTACTGGGGAGAGAGCTGGGGAAGAGTCTAGAGAA
>WAAB01002236.1:8936-84533 GCA_013389865.1 Piaya cayana
CCTTTTGTAAACCCATGTTGGCTGGGCCTGATCACCCGGTTCTCTTGCAAGTGCCTCATGATAGCACTCAAGATCACCTGCTCCATGACTTTCCCTGGCACTGAGGTCAGACTGACAGGCCTGTAGTTCCCCGGATCCTCCCTGCGACCCTTCTTATAGATGGGCACAACATCAGCCAGCCTCCAAAAACAGACCAACCACAAAACGATCCCAGTGTTTGAAGAGAGGGATCTGCTATTTCAGTGTCTGGCTTTTTTTTCCCCCAGTCAAAGAGCACCCTATTTTCTCCTCAAGCATTGTTGACGGTGGTACAGAAGGAGCATTGACTGGAAAAAAAAAAAGAAAGAAAAGCTTAAAATTCTTAATTTCTATTTATTTACCTTCCTTCTGTAAATTCTGCACTTTTTCCCTCCAATCAGTTTTAGAAAAACATTTTTGCTATATGAATGGTTAAAATCAGAAAAAAACCCTTGTTTCTAAAGTTTCAAAATGAAAGGAAATAAATGTGAATCACCGAGTGAGGCTTTTTATATTACTCTGTATTGTTTTACATCTTTAATATAACAAAGTCATGCAAGGTCCTTAAGGTGTGTCAGAGGTCAGAGTGAGGTAATCTGCACAGTTTATGCATGCTGTCTCACATTGTTATAATTTTCAGTTTGTAGGGATGTGTATATTTTAAGGCTCAGTCTAAAGAACAGGTTTTTTTTAAAGTAGTTTTATTTTCTACATACAGATTTCAAAGGGTTTGAAAGCAAACCAGCACTGGATCCCCATCACACTAAAGAGCATTCACAGTTCACACAATAGCCAGATAAAAGGACATTATTGTATATGATAGAACATGGAGTGAAGTCATGCCTCCTGCAATGCTTCACAGAAAATCCCAGCTGATAACCAAATATCACATCAGAAGATAAAGCTTCAATGCATTAAAAGCAACCATCAGCAGAAAGTAAAAGCTGTGAAATTACAGAATGCAGCTGTTGAAAAGTTCAAAATAAATGATGTCTAACATATGGTCCATTTCATCAGCAAGTAGAAATAAAGTGCAAGTGCTGACTATCTCAGGACACAGGTATTTATGAGCAAGCCCTTTTCCCAAGTGGGATGTTTGTCTGTCTTGTTTTCCTAGCTCTGTACATAAATGTGAAGTTTTGTAATTGAAAGGCGTATATGTCATAACACAGTAGTCCATTAGTGATGCTTCATCAAGCAACAAATAGTCACAACAATTCACAATGCAGTGCTGAACATTAATGATGGTTATAACCTGTATTCTCCGATATTACAAGTTAACCCAGGGCATGTAGAATCATATTATCAAAACAGTACATTTTGAAGTGGCTAGGTTTTAATTTTCTGCTAGTAACTTTGCAAATATCAGTGTCCCAACAGAGAAAGAGAAATCTCGATCACAAGTAACCCATGGCAAGAGTCCCAATCAACTCAACAGATCTGTTCACAGAGAACACTGGAGAGACGATTTATATAAAAAAAATTAAGCAGGAAGGTCAACAGCAAAGTGCACCAGCTAATTAGTAAGTACAAAGGAAAAGGGAGATAAAGATGTAAAAACATAACAAAGAATGTTTCATTATTGCAACTAGAGGACATGGAGTTATCTGTCTCAAGAGTCAACAAGAGATTTTATCCCCTGCACTGAAGAAAGAAGTACCTGCATCTTCACAGTGACTTCTGAATCAAGTCTGCTACTCATCACAAGCCTGACTGAGTCTCCATTGCAAGGCAATAAAAGCTACCTCAGCTGCCTGGGAGGGACAGATACAGGGACAATGAAGTTTTGCATGCACGTAGCGGGAAGTCTTGCTTCCCTGACACTCCATGGCCACAAGAACAGTGGTACCTAAACACACTTTAGTCAGTCGGATGACTTCTCAAACTTTTCCAAGTCTGGTAAACTTTTCTTCTTCTGGAACCAGGGAGAAACAACAGGACCCAAACTTAGCGCTCTCCAGTAGACAGCTTAATAGCACTTGTAGCTGGAGTAAGGCTCTGCTCTCTGTATCAGTCAGTTTCAAGACTTTAATGTCCCATGGCTAGTCAGCAATGACTGGTCTGGAAGAATAAGTAAGGGGTAAGAACCACCAAGAGAACTTAAAAAATATCTTGAAAGAATTGCAGAAAGACTCCCAGGATGCAGACTCTTCTGTAGGCATGCAATCCATCACAGTTTAAGAACATCTCTATTTTGCTGACATAGTCAGTTACTTGAAAACAGGCTACAAAATTAGTTACACCACCAGAAACAAATTATCAATAGCTCTAATTCAGGTCTCTGTTATTCCTGAGTGTTATATAATCACTCTTTCCTCATGCCAACATAAGAAAAACTTCAGTGGCTGATCCACTTGACTTGCATCCCCTCAAAAAGGCAAAGCTCAGAAGCAACTGTGGAGGAGGGAAAAAAGGGAAAAGTCAACCTAGGGTTATTTTACACAGCAGGCTTCATCTTGCAATGGAAAAAAGAAGTGAAAGATATGCCTCAGCCCCTTTTCCCAGTGTCCCAAGCCCTTTGTGCCACATGTGCCACATGTGCCACACCTCATCATGAAACTCTGTATGACACAGAACAGAGGGAGAAGAACCACAAACAATGCTTAGGCCAGGAAGTGGCAGAACATGCTCTAATGTAATGGTTTTGGTGACCAATTCAGACACGCTGTTAAATACACAAGTATGTGAACAGTTTGTCAGGCTTTAGTGCGTCTTTGTAACTAAACTATACCCTGTCTGATCTGCTCTTCTGAGGTCGTATTCAGACCAAGGAAAATAGCTCTAGATCCCCCAGGTCTGTGATAGTTTACACCTGTGAAAGATCAGCCTGAGAAAGAGAGACAAGGGAGAACACATCACCAACTTGGCTGCTGTGTAAAGCCAAGCAAGCCAGAATATACATATGCATGAATAGGAAGGGAAACCCAAGGGTTTATTGTCTCAGTGGGGCAGGTAACTGCTGTGCTTCCAAGGTACCAGGCTCAGCACATGAGCTCCAAGCCCTCCCATGGTTGAAGCTCATGACACCTTCCCAGGCAATTAAAACCTGCTAAGAGGAGGGAGGGACAAGTTGCTCATAAAATGAGTCAGTGTGACCAAAAGAGGATACCCTGTACAAACCCAGAAAACCATACATCGCCACTTCCAAGTTTCCTACATCCAGCAGTCAACAGCACATCCATTTTAAGTAGACAATGAAAGACTTAGAACAATTTGGAAAGTCTGTGAATTTCCACTGAAACTGGGAGAAAGTTGCAAGAACTTCCTAGAATAGAGTCTAACTGTGTAGAAAAGGAAAAGAAAGCCCTTCCTCCCTAAAAGTGAATCCAGCTATAAAATAACGATATACTCATGATTTAGAAAGAGAGGGTAAAAGAACCTGCATCTGGGCCTCTCAAATCACTTCTTGAGAAGTTATTTTGGAAGCATCCACCAGTAGGATTGTCAAGCTCCCTGGCATTTTTTTTTCTTAAATCCACATTGCTTTGTGCTTACAAGATTTTATGGCCACCGGAGGTGCAGGTGTAGCCATTTATCCTGCTAGGGAGGGATGGAATCCACCTGTCTAGAAGAAGTAAGGGAATCTTTGGCAGCAGGCTCACCAAGTTGGTGAGCCTGGTTTTAAACTGACGGATTTGCTAGGTGGTGTACAAAATGGCAGTACTCATGCCATCGCATCCAAGTGTGGAGTAAACCAGGCTAACCACAGAAGCAACAAACACTCCTTAGCTGCCTCCCATGACAAGAATCAGAAGGCCAACCATCTTAAGGGCTATGGTGGATCCTCCTGCACCACCAAGGGAAACCTGCAGGTGCAACTATCTCTCTGAAATGCCTGTACACCAACATATTACTACATGGGGAATAAACAGGAAGAACCAGAGATCTGTGTGCAGTCCCAGGGCAATGACCTAATTGCAATTACAGAGACATGGTTGGATAGCTCACATGAATGCACTTTTTAGAAAATATAGGCCAGAAAGGTGAGGTGGTAGAGTTGCTCTTGAAGTGAAAGAGCAGCTGTAATGTATTGAGCTGTGTCTAGGGGTGGATAAAGAACAAGTTGAGAGCTTACGGGCAAGAATTAAGGAGCAGGTTAATTTGTGTGACACTGTTGTGTGTGTTTACTACAGGCTATCGGATCAGCAAGAAGAAGTTGATTAGGCCTTCTACAGACAGTTGAAAGTTGTCTCATGATCACAGGCCCTGGTTCTCATGGGGGCCTTCAACCACCTTGTATTTGCTAGGAAGACAGCCAGGCACACTCAGTCCAAGATATTACTATAGAGCATTGCTGATAACTTTTTGACACGGTTGATGGAAAGGCCAATGAACAGCAAGGACAATGAGAAGAGCTTCTTCAAAGACAACTGTAGCAAAAGCAAGAATAGGGAAAATGTAGGCCTGTTGCTGAATGAGGTGTTGACCTTGGTGATGAGAAGAAGATACAGAAAAGGCAGAGTTATTGAATGCCTTCATTGCTTCAGTCTTTACTGCTAAGGCCACCCCTCAGGAATCCCAGAACCTGGAGGAAAGAGAGAGTCTGGAGAAAGGAAGAATGTCCCTTGATTAAGGAGGATCAGGTTTGAGATCATTAGGCACGCTCAACACCTACAAATCCATGGACCCCAGTGGAATGCACCCACAAATGGTTAGAGTGTTGGTAGATGCTACTTTTAAGCCACTCTCCGTTATCTTTGAAAGATCATGGAGAAAGGAGAGGTAGATGCCTGAGGACTGGAGAAAAGCTAACATCACTCCAATCTTCAAAAAGGACAAGAAGAAGGACCCAGAAAACTACAGGCCAGGCAACCTGATGTCCATCCCTGGAAAGGTAAGGATCTAGCTCATTCTGAATCTCCAAGCATCTGGAGGAAAAGAAAGTTATCATAGAATCATAGAATGTTTTTGGTTGGAAGGTACCATGAAGGTCATCTAGTCCAAATCCCCTGCAGTGAACAGGGACATCTTCAACTAGATCAGGTTTCTCGGAGAGCCATCCAATCTGATCTTGAATGCTTCCAGGAGTGAGGTATCTACTATATCTCTGGGCAACCTGTTCCAGTGTTTCACTATCCTTAGGGTAAAAAATTTCTTCCTTATATCTAGTCTGAACCTCTCCTCTTTTAGTTTAAATACATTACCCCTTGTTCTGTTGCTATAGACCCTGCTAAAAACTTTCCCATCTTTCTTATAAGCCCCCTTTCTGTACTGAAATGTCTCAGTATCAGGAGTGGTCAACATGGATTCACCAAGGGGAAATCATGCTTAACCAACCTGATGGTCCTCTGTGATGGCAGAACTGGCTGGGTTGATGAGGGGAAAGCACTGCCGTTGTCTGCCCCAACTTCAGCAAGGATTTTGACACTGTCTCCCTTAACATCCTCATAGGTAAGCTTAGGAAGTGTGGGTTAGATGAGAGGACAATGAAGTGGATCACTGGCTGGATGGTAGAGCTCAAAGTGTTGTGATCAGTGGCGCTGAATATAGTAGGATGTCTGTAGGTGGTGGTATTCCACAGTGGTTGGCACAGGGTCTAGTCTTGTTCACCATTTTCATCAGTGGCCTGGATACAGGGGCAGGGTGTACCCTCAGCAAATTTGCTGATGACACAGAACTGGGAGGAGTGGGTGTTACACTGGAAGGCTATGTTGCACAGGTTAGGGACTGACCTCCTGGAAACCAGCTCAGCAGAGAAGGAGCTGGGAATCCTGATGGACATGAAGATAACCATGAGCCAGCAATGTGTGATAAGGGCCAAGAAAGCCAATGGTATCCTGGAGTGCATTAAGAAGAGTATGACTAGTAGGTCAAAGGAGTTTATCTTCTCCCTCCACTCTACCCTAGTGAAGCCACATCTGGAGTGTTGTGTCCAGTTCTGAGCTACCTAATTCAAGAAAGACAAGTAACTACTGGAAAGAGCCCAACAGATGGTCAAAAAGATGATTTGGAACATGTCACAAAGATGATTTGTAACATTTCTCCTGTGAGGAGAGGCTGAGTGAGCTCAGTCTGTTTAGCCTGGAAAAGAGAACATTGAGAGGGGATCTTATCAATGCTTACAAATATCAAAAGGGTAGGTATCAAAAGGATGGGGCCAGACCCTTTTTGGTAGTGCTCAATGAAGGGACAAGGGGCAATGCGCACAAAGTGGAACACAGGAAGTTCCACCTGAACATGAGGAATACTTTTACGTAGAGGGTTTGTGGAAATTCCTTCTCCAGAGGTATTCAAAACCTGTTTGAGTGCATTTCTGTGCAACCTGATGAAGGTAAACCTGCTCTTGCAGGGATTGGACTAGATGATCTCCAGAGGTCCCTTCCAACCCTGCCATTCTGTGACTCTGTGATATTGCAACAGCAGCAAACAGACAGCAGAAACATTCTCTTTATAGGTCTTTACTGTTTTATTCTATTGTAGAAGGTGGTGTACTGAACCTTTAGATGTAATCTGGAGCCCTAACAAGTAAGAATTTAGAGACATAAAATAACCAACCTCTCTTTTCCAGCTATGCTCATATGACCAAAACATTCTGTTCCAATAAATTCTGTTAGTGGTGTGTGAATCTTCTTACAAGGCACTGAAGGCAAAAAAAAAAAAAAAAAAAAAAAAAAAAGTACTTTAGCTAGGTTCCTATAGCTAAACAGCAGCTGTTATAGCAACATTATAATTTCCCCAAAGTATTATGGGATAACATGAAATAATTCTTCTGCAAGAGAAGGACAAATGACACTTCCAATAAAGTATCTTCTCCTGTAATTGGTAGGTCAAACCAGTTAATAGTGTTAATGATCGAGATTCAGGAAAAGGAGGTAGTTCAAGAACACACTAAAGAATAGGTGTCCCACTCAGAGCCTTCTATTTTTGGTTGGGTTTTTTTTTCCACATAGGTTTCTTTTTCACTTTCTAAGGTGAAAGCTGTGAAGCTTGGCTTGCCCTGTGTTTCAATGCAGCATGATCATATTCAAAGTCAAAGTCAGTAGCAAGAGGAAGAGAGAATGGGAAAGCTGACGAGTGTTCCCAGTATCTGTGCGAGTGTGAATAGACCGTCCATGGCCCTGGGGCTGTGGTTCAACTGTGATGTAGCCATTAATGATGCGGATCCAGGGAGGAGAGTCGGTAGCACTGCAAGGCAAGAGAAGAATGTCAGTCCAGACCAGCTGAGAACTGCCCAATGCCCACAGAGCAGGAGGTGATCAGCCTCTGTGCCCCACAATGAGTCTTCTGGGCTCTTGAGAATGTTCTGTCACACTGGTTCCATGCTTACCAAAGGACCATGTCCTAAGGGCAGACCGCTGCCTTGTCCCTTCCTCACAGGTGTGGGCAGATCCCATGTCACTCTATGGGGGTAACAGTGCTGCCTAGCTGAACTATGATGCTGTCTTGAGGGGTAAAAGGCAAGAGACTGAGGTGGGTGAAGATAGTACTGAAACACCTGGCCTATACTCAGGTCTACCCAGCCAACCTGTACACTCCAATGCAGTCAGTCGGGTGGGTAAGATAATTGTATTCCGTAGTGCTCTATAATCAGCCTTTCAGCTAAGCAGAAAATACATAAAAGAACAAAATAAGCTTTGTTGCAGAAGAACATCACTGCATTGACACTGAGCACAGCAAGCGTGAGGTACCTGCTTTCAGCTGAGTTAATTTTCTCTGCCATGCTTCTATACATGTGTCTTAGCATGGACCAAACTTGTTCCTATGCTGCATCTTCCCTCCCACAGGTCAGGAATTACAAGCAGTTTATATGACGTGCTTTAAGGAGAAGAACCACTTCTAGAAATGCATACTAGAGCCTCTGGTAGAAAAGCACCACTTTCCAGCATATCTCTAACTTGTAGTGAGGAATCTGAGGTGGTGATGAACAAGACCTGTGTCAGACCCTACATGATGCTGAGTTCCCATCATAGCAACATGTGATGAAGGATAGAAAATTGTATGCACCAGGCTGTTAGCAGCAACTGTCCTAAATTGGGGGAGCTTCCACAGCACAGCAAGTCAAGCATCAAAAGAGTCAGGTAACTACATAGGCATTGTTCTCTTCAGCAGTGGAAACAAAGTTATGCATGACTCCACAGCTATAAGGCTGACTTAATACCCCAGGGCCTCATGGTGTTGTGTAGAACCAGAAGACAAATTCGCACAAAATTAAAGGCAAGACTACCTGCCAAGTACTAAAGGGGAATAATTTCTCCTGCACCTGCTCCCTAGCTATTGTGCACCATTCTTGTCTCATTTTGGCCAGATGCATTAAGCAAAAACACATTGGGAAACTGAAGGCTATTAGTATTTTTTTTAAAAAAGCGTTTGCCCTTCCATAACCAGAGGGCCTCACAGAAGGTTTGAACAGTAACAGGAGAAAAGCCAGCTGGCAGTACATCAAATACAGCTGACAGCTGATGCATACAGAAGCATGAAACAAAGCAATTCTGCCAAGCCTACTACAAGACTGTATTAAATCACTTTAGCTGCACCTTTTACATTTCCAGGCCCACAGGAGGAAAGTTGTGAATGCTTATAGAAAGGGCTGAGACTCCCTGCGAGATGTGAGCTTGAACCCAGAGATGCAGGATATCCATGGGAACACACTATTGCTGTGCCACGAGGTGGGGCTATCAGCTCAGCTCATTCCTCTCCAGGAAGCCTACACCAGCAGCAGGGTTTTTACAAAGACAAAACCCAGAGAATGAGTGAGGTCTATGCATGAATGACAGCTGCCTCACGGCTTTGCCTTTGCAGTAAAAGGCACAATAATGTTCCAGACAGCAATAAGCATGACTTGCTTGTTTTTTCTAGTACTGTCATCTAACAATTCCATCTCCAGACTTTCAAGCTTTCTGATGCTAAAGCCTCACCCCTAAAAAGACTTTTTTACCTACCGCCTGGGCAAGTTTCTAGCACAAAGAATGACTTAATTAGTAGGGGAAGAAAGGAAACATTTCCAAAGAAGAAAAGGAAATGAGGTATTTGCTGTTCCCATATTTTATGCAGTAGTTTCCTAAGCTGTCATCATTAGCTTTGCTTTTACTTCACCACTGTCTTGCAATATTTGCAATCCAGTATGCTGCCCTAAAGTGCCTCAAATTTAGTCACAATAGCACATCCTCGCATTATGCCTCTTCTTCTGAAGGAACTAATGCTCCAAATGCCTGCATATCTCACATCAGGGGACCAGCTCACTCCCTTGAGCTTCAGGTGAACAGCTCTGTGTGAAAACCTGAATATGTCAGTGTGCAGGTCAGGTGGGAAATTGAGGTCATAAAGACTCCAAATCATTCTTAAGTTTTCAACTAAGCAGAGTATCAACAGAAGCTCCAAAATCCTATGCACATACAGCTCATATCAACTATAGTAATAGAAAGTTAATGATACATTAAAATACAAAATCAAACATGATTGTCATAAGAATTTGTGTGCTGGTGAACCTTGTGTAGACCTGTCAGTAGGCATGCAAACCTCCATGTGCATTTGTGTGACTTACTCTCCAAACTACTCACATTTAGATTGAAAGTAAGAACAGAGAGAGAGCACAAAACCATTCTAGAAAAGAGGAAAAGGAATCTGGTCTAAAAAGTCTGACAATGGCTGACTGCTTAGAACAGAACCACAGCTGCTGCACATGCTTTCAGACAGCCTGTGCAATGTATTACTCAAAGCAGTGGTACAGCTGGAACACAGAGATGAGAAAGGAGAGGCACAGGAAAACACTGATATACTTAGTTCCTTGAGCGGCAGCAAGAAATATTCTTCAGATTAAAAAAAAATAAAAGAGAGAGAATGTAGGGGCTTCATTTCAAGAAGCCTGGCCTTTCTCTATCATCCTGACCTGTTTTTATACAGAACTGCAAAACCAGAGTGTTTTCAACCTGAGTGTGACAAAGAGAGAAACAAGAGACACAAAGAACAAAAGATAACAGACCCAGGTCTGTGTGTTGCCTGACAAGAGGGAAACATTCAAGCACACACTCAGCCACAGTCCTAAGTATAGTTAGAGAGAAAAGCTGGCTTTTTTGCAGGCTGCTGTAGATCTTGTAGGTTTTCTGTGTGAAAAATAGGGGGTATTTGTGAAAATTTGCCCCATAATACACTTGATTTATTATATTATCTCCATCATCCATTAGGTTGTCATTCCCCTTTCTAGATCTTCAGTAATATCATGGGGCTCACATGCTTTTTAAGACTGGAAGAATGCAAGGACTGGAACTACTGCATAAATATTTTCCAAATGCAAGAAAAACATATACCAGATAAGACAATTTCCACATATGCAGCAACTATTGGGTAAAGGTCCAAGGTTTAGATATGTACCATCTACTACTGGACCCAGACTTCTGTTATCAAGAGGATTACCATAATGCTCACAATTCTTTAAACCCAAATGCAAAGTGGTCAGGACAAGGCTTTCATTTTTATTATGCCTAATTTTACAGAAACCTAATAATGTGGAAGAAGCTGTTTTGTCACAGAAAGCACAAACAGCCTTAAATAAATGTTTCAGTAAATATCACAATGAAAGGAGAAGTCCAGATCCTGTCCTTGGCATCTATCTAGCCCCTGCAGGAGTTTGGCATACTAGATTAGTCAGTTTACTTGAAGGACCAGATTGTATGACAAATCCTCCTCCCTCCCCAGCAGTTAGCTACCTTTCTCCAAGGCGCACCCAAAGGTCATTAAACTGTCGCATTCTTTGCTTCTTCTGCTGCTTCTTCTTCTTTCTGTATTTCCTGTCTACCCTCTCCTGCACATCAATGCCATCAGGGAGCAGTAGGTGAGGCAGAAGCTCTTCATCCTCCTCCTTCTGGGTGTGCAATGGCAGTGGGAGCTCCTGAGAGGTGACATATGGGCTGTGTGCTGGTGATGATGAAAAGGCTAACAAGGTTTTGGGGGGTTTTCTGCTGGAAGAAGGAGGGAACACAGACAGTATTTGAAATAGCTTTGAGGCTGAATCCTGGTATAGATAACATCAAAGCACATATAAACCAGGTGTTTCTCCCTGACATATTGGCTACATGCTTATTTCTCTGCCTTGTTTTCTTTCTCCCTTCTGTAAGCGAATATTCTGATCCAAATAGTCCTCTTTAATGAAAAAAGATTTGGAAAAGATGTAATCTGGAACTGAGGAAAGAGTGCAGTCTGGATCAGAGTGGAATAACTCTTTGGAATATCTGTGTATCTAGAAGGAAGCAAAAAAGGAGTTGCCCTCAAAGTCAGAGGAAGACAAACCACACTCCTACTCTAGTCTGACATGGTGTAGAACACAGACCAGATTATTCCTGTCGGCAATTCCTGCCCAGAGCCATTGAGGGGCAGGGGACAGGGGCAAGGACAAGATAAATAAGGCACGCTAACTGAAGGAGCCTGTCCTAGGTCAACAGCTCTCACTTGTGGAGAAAGTAAGGAATGAGCTAGCCACTCAGTAGTGACTGTGGTTATGGCTGCAGAAATAAATCTTGCAAATTACCATCTTTGAAGGAAATAGCTCATTTTTTCATTATTATGAAATCCTTTGGGCCATCTAGTCTGTAGCAATTGGAAGTAGACTAGCTGTGACAGTGCCAAGTTCACCATCATCTCATCTTCTCACTCATAAAGCTACAGGGCACAGGGCACTGAATACATAGCATTTATAAAATATCAAGTTGGGGGACACACCTGACACATAAAAGACCAGAGCTCAACTCACTGTTGCAGCATTAACCTCTAATGTAAGCATTTACTCTTTCCATGCCGATCTCCAAAAGGCGATAATGCTGTACTGCCACTCAAATAAGCACTCCAAGGAGCATGAAATGTTCATATTTCCTAGCCACTCATGGTTTTGCTGACCCACATTCTATTGTTTGGAACAAAGATATTCCCCCTCTATACCTGTTCACAAGCATCTTAGACAAACTCACAAACTCAATCCACTCTGGATACACATAGCATGACACAAATATCTACCTGATCTTTATGGATACTTCATAAATAAAAAAGAGACACAGCATCATCTGTAGCAAGACAGAATTTGAAATAGACTGGCTTGAGCTGAAATTCAGAAAGGTAACAGGGAACCACAGATCACTGTGCAGAAACCTGATTTGAATCAGTGAAATCTTTACAGAACTACGGCAAGTTTCCTTTCTGCCTTGCAACTTCAAAAGAAGGTCCAAAAAGAGACATTGTTTCAGCTTGGCTGAAGTTTTCAAGCTAGCCCATCACTTTGAGCACATCTCTATAACAGAAAATAAAGAAGGAGAAATGAAGTTCTGGACTAGAACATGAAGGGGAGAGTACACAGAAAATGATGAGAATCTTCTCTTATTTCCTGCAAGGAAAATCACAGACTGGTCATGTGGTAAAATTTATGTGACTGAGACTGGCATAGGATGGATCTTGGGCTGTTGATTGCTTTTAATATCCTTGTGATAGTCACACACTCACTTTATCACCTCTGAAGTATCATGAACATCTTCGTATCACCTGCTCTTTAACTCCAATTTACAGAATGACCACTTCCCCCTAGTTGTCTCCTGTGACACAATTTGATCTATCTGGAGGTCCTTTACATATGGTTCCTTTTTCTTCAATTTCTCTTCTCTGTGTCTGTACCTTAAGTGTGAAAGTCATAGGCACCAGCCCTCTGTTGTAAATTAGGAGTGTCTTGTAGGTGTGTCTTGCTGCCTGCAGCCTCCCATACCAATCTCATGGCCATGCCATGATGAAGCTTGGAATTGCTACAGGCACAGATAGGATAGGATGACTTCCATCCTGCAAGGCCAAACATTATTCTGATACCTGAAGCATCAGAACATTATCAAGAACAGACATGCATATACATAACCTCATTTGCAACACTTTCTGCAGGTAATTATGCCAAGGAACGACTGAGCAACTGAAAATGCATACAGAAAGGAGGCTGTAGAGAGGACGGTGCTGGCCTCTTCTCCCAAATGACAGGGGACCCAAAAAGGGGGAATGGCCTCAAGCTATGCCAGGTGAGGTTCAGACTAGATATCAGTAAAAAAAGATTTTCATGGAAAGGGTCATCAGGCACAAGCTGCCCAGGGAGGTGGTTGAGCCACCTTCCCTGGAGGCATTACAAAGACAGGTAGATGAGGTGCTTAGGGATGTGGTTTAGTGGCAGATAGGAATGGTTAGACTCCAAGAGGTCTTTTCCAACCTAGTGATTCTATGATTCTATATCTTCCATGTCTTTCTTCTCCAAAGACAGTTCCCTCTCTCAGGAAGTACCTTAACTAAGACTGTGATTATATTATTAACATTTTACAATATATATACATTATGAAATCAGGAAGAGTGGTTAAAAAACAAAATAATAGGAACTTGATTGAACTTGCAGGGCTGTTTATAAAATGTCCTTTGTGCTGCTGCATGATTGAAGCACCTCTTTTGCCCTTCTTGTCTGGCATGAAGGAGCCCTCTGTGACAGATGCCCTCCTTCTGTTTGAACCAGCCAAACCTGGGTCCCAGCAGATGCTCAGTAATCAGGCCTAACTGAAGTTAAATCTATTGTGTGAGGCTATCAGTGAGAACTCATTACCAAATACACAGAAAAATGCAAAAACAGTTTGGCTGGAGACTGGGCTGATAAGCATCCAAAACTGCACTGACATAGCAGGAAATCTGACTACAAATCAAGTACCTTACACTACAAGTATCTACAACCACCAGGGCTTCCACATGTCTCTCAAAGTTACCCCTTGAGACTGAGAGTTCCTTATCCTGACACCACATATCAATGGATTTGTGTGTTCCATTTTTTGCATGTGTATAACAAGACTTTTCTAGTAGGTTTAAGCAATGTTGGTTTTGAATCCTATACTAATTTTAAGCATAGTAAATAGTAGAGTACTGACCACTAACCCATCTATTTTAATTAAATTTTTTACATAGTTAAATTCACTGATTAGAACTCAAAAAACTAGCTACTAGGTCAGATCTATCTGAATGATGTCTGACTTCTCCTCCAGCAGCCTCCTTCCTCCACACTCCACTACAGGCATTTATTCCCTTTTCCCTGCAGACAGACAGGACACTTTAGGCAGCTCTGTCTGCAGGTGAAGTTACGTGGCTGTATCCAGCAGTCTACCTGTTAAAGGAAAACATAAATAATGATCCGATGTCTTTCTGTGCTCCTACACACAGATATCTAAGGACACTTCAGAGGGGGCTTTCTGTCTAGCCAGAGCACAGGAAGACACAGACTGTGCTGCTACTGCACAACGCCACGTTACAGGGAAGGGAAACGATTGCAGACTTCCTTATCCTCTTGTTTTAAGACAGCTTGACTAGCATCCCCTAATGTGTCCAACAGCAGAACAGCCACTTGAATGCTCTGTTTCTGCCCCACCACTTGCCAGCTTTTTCCTCTCTCAATTCTGACCTGTGAAATAGCCCACAGGTACTGAGTGGACTGTGTGCAGCATTACTATTTAGTACAGTAACTGGATATGTTTCCACACTTAAATGGGCTGGGCTGGGTTTATTGACACAGACTGCCCTGGTATTTCCTTCTAGATCAGGGTAGCAATCAGGTGAAACTCTCCATCACATTTCCTTCATGTCTCTGTCATACTGTTGCCACAGGTCTTTACCTCACCTCAAATGCTCTTGTCCTTCAGAACTCAGATTTTTCTTGAAATTTGTTTCATATTTTTAAATCATTTTCCAATTCATCCAGAAAGATTAACAACTTCTTAAAGAAAATACTAAAGTGCAATCTTCTTTAGCTTCTTCACACAGCTTTAAAATCGAGAATCCAGGAAAGACTTGTTTCTAGTAGTCCTAATTAATTATTTTGAGATGCAATCAATGCCTGATTGAGGACTTTTAAATGCATAAGGGTCACTGGCTGTACAATGAACTCATGTGATGTGGTTAGACAGCTAGATGCCCTCCCAGCCACCTTAAGTATCACTGATACTTAAGAATAGCTAACTCTAATTTCCACAGTTGTCTGCCCTTGATTTCTTTGCAGCTCCACCTTTACAGAGTAGTACTGGATTTTGTTTATTCTCAAGTTCATATTAAGATCTCTTCCTATAAACTTAAAAGACCCACTATGACTCTCTTAGGAGTACCTAAGGTAGGAATGTTCTGAGGGGAAAAAAATCCCTCACAAATACAAAAATATCAGTGAAGGCAGTTTTTTTAATTATCCTCATAAACACTGATATGCTGGATTGCCTAGCATGACTTAAGTGTTACAGGATCATTAAGTCTCGTGTTTAAGTACAGAGTGATTCCCCATGTCTGACTGCCTGCCCATTGGTAGCAACAGGATTGGAGGCTGCATTCCTGTAATCATGGCAATGAATCTTGGCTTAGTCTGTTTCACTACAAGTGAAACAATGAGTCAACAATGTATTTCCCGGTCAAAGTCATAGCAAAACCATGACCTGCCAGTGTTTGAATTTCATGGTCTGAAAAAGGCAAGTAAAGTGGTGCAAAGAGAAAGGTGAAGCTACCAGAGCATGAGAAAAACATGTTACTATTTTGCACCACATCTGTGGGGCCCCTGGCACATGCCAAGATTTTGCATGGTGTCACCTGCACAAAAGGTTATCACTGTGCCAGAAATGCTGGGGATGAGGAACAGAAATGTAAGCAGCGAAGGAGAGCATGTCTGGCAAAGAAGATAAAAGTGAGTCAGTAGTACAACTGAGATCAAATCTTCTTTCCACAATGTCTTTTAGCAGCTAGTATGAGAGAGAGTGGGGATATCTGAGATGTACAAGAGCACATGTTTGACAAGAGTCTAGAGAAGTGAGAGAAAAAGATTGCAGAGGCTAATCTGGTGGCAACAAGAGCAGGAGGAAGTGAGGCAAGAACACATGCAGTTCTTAGCAGAGAGTGGAGGAGGAGCATACTGTAGTGACTGAAACCATGGGGATGGATAGAAGTACCCAGTAAAAAATCACAGAATCACCGGGTTGGAAGAGACCCATTGGCTCATCAAGTCCAACCATTCCCATCAAACACTAAACCATGTTCCTCAGAACCTCATCTACTCGTGCCTTAAACACCCCCAGGGAAGGCAAATCAACCACCTCCAATAAAGAGGCAGTAAAGATATATCCCAAAGGACAGCTACAAGATGAAGCAGAACACCAAATACCTTGGCTTAAAAATACTGAAGAGAGCAGGAGACATGAAAGCAATCAGTCATGGAGACAGCTTGAAAAGAGACTGGGTGGACTCTGGCAGTCAGATTCCAGACTGAGGGACAGTAATCCGAACACATCAAAACCAGCAGTGTAAGAGAAGGAGAATGTTAAAAGGCAGAGAGCAGTTAAACACTTAAAAGAGAGGAAAGAAGAGCCTGCTGGCCTATGTGAAAGAGCATCCAGGTTTGATGAATTAAGCAGGTATGTTCTATGGCTGTTAGTTTAAGAATTAAAAACCTACAGGAGGAAGTATTTTTATTTTATCAAAATGAAAACCAAACAGCCAGCCCCACCTCCTCCAAATAAATCACTGAAAATCCAAAACAAAACTAACAAAATCCTGTTTCCAAACTAGTTAATGGGAGACAAAAACAAAGTGCTGGGGAGGAGAGAGGAAGCCCAGCTCAGTATTCGGTATAGTTTCAGCTGCCACTGCCTCTTCATGATTCTTTCCAAACCCACCCTTCCAATGGTTGCTCAGCTAAAAAAACCGTGCATTACTTTTTGATGTCTTGTCCAGCAGGAGTGTGTTCTACTTTGTATCCTTCTCTTCTCAAAACATCAATCACTGTGTTGTTGCCCATAAAGTGACCTGCAATTAAGAGAAAAATTATATCAGAACAAAAGGAGCACAGGGAAAGAGTAAGAACAACAACAAAATCCATCCTTATCACAGGAGGCATGCCATACTAGGGGCAGGTAGTGCTTTATCGCTTTCCACCAGTATGCACCAGAAACACAGGATCTCTCAAAGCAATTGCTGAACTTTCCCAAGGTCATCTCAGCTACCACATTCTGCCTTTCTAAAATGCAGGTGCAATTGAAATGATTCAGATCCTGCAAGTTGTTGTATTATCAGACCACTGTGGATTTCTTGGGGCAGTTAGGGATTAAGTTGGAAGACACTTGTTCAGAGGCAACACCAAGACTGCAACTGGTGGTGGTACAAACCAAATAAAATCTGGCCATAATATGTATGTTAGTTTAAGATCCTCTGGCATCATAAGCACACTATCTGAGATGTCAGTGAACATCATTAGGCATTTTTAAATTATTAAGAATCATCCAGCTGCAGAGAGTGGAAAATAGCTCTGAAAGACAAGGACTTAAATGAACCTTTTCATTCCATCTGTATAAGCCATTGGGGATAGAAACTCCAGTTGTGTTGACAAGTTTCAGGACTTAGTTACCAAACATTTTCAGGCAGATATGGTGGCTGCTCAGCCCATGAATAACTGACTACTCAAAGGGTGCAAGAGTTGTTCCTGAAGGACTATATGCTCTGCGCCCAAATTGACATCAATCTATCTCATCTCAACACCTCACAAGACACAGCTGCCGAGTAGATGGGCAACGGAGGTCTTGCACAGTCCCTCACTTTCAAGAAAACATTTCATCATTTCACAACCTACATCAATTAAAATTAGACTTGAGAAAATGACTTAGGGTATTCCCTTGCCTCTGTAGATGTAAGCAGTGCTAAAACTAAGAAATAACTTCAGAAAAACTATTTCTCTGCTAATATTCTTCATAAATACATGGCAATAAAACAATCAAAAGTTATTCTAATAACCAGTGAAAGCAAGGAGATATAAAGGGAAGTCCAACAATGACAAGATTAACAGCAAACTAAACACAAGGGATTTATGATTTTTCACTCCAAAGTGGATTCAATGAATTGGACAACAAAATGTGGATTTCTCATGCCACACCAGCAAATGGCTCATAAACTCATGCTTTCTTAATCCAAGCCCTTCAGGAGGAAAGGGACAAGACAAAGACAAGAAAGCTATAGGGTAAACTATAATGTTAAAGTAATTGTACCAGTTTAAGAGCTTACAGCCTCATGCATTTCAAGAGTGAGTTACACCACATCATTAAACACACTACTCCATGTCAATCTTCAGTTACCCATGCTCAGAACAATGACTTAGACTGGCATGTAGGAAACTACTGTAGCACACAGATGAATCCCATTTTAATCAGTCAGCTTGCTCAAGTGATTTCCTGAAGATAGGACTTAATATTCTTCTTAATTTGATAGAGTGATAAGACTATATTTTATCAGTCATGTATACAGGCTTTCACACTGAATGTTTGCCTATTGTTGCTGATCCAATTAGTTATGTCTGCATGTGAAAGAAAAATTGTGTGTTAACATTGTGCAAAAAAGAACAGACCGAAAGAATATATATATGTAAAATGAATGCATACGAATACAAATAGATATGTGATATCTAATTGTTCACAAGATGTGACCAAACAGGAGCCACTCAGGCCAGGTACATAAAAGGATTAGGGGATGCCAGTGTTTACTATCCAAAAGGGTGGGCCATGCATGCTTCATGAGACAGTGCTGGGGGGGACACCAGGGGATCTACATGCTCAGCCTGAGGTAGCTGCAAAATAATAATAATAATAAAAAAAATAGAACGGTGAAGATCTTGAGCACAGGACTCGACCAGGAGCCTCCCTAGGTTCAGTACTTCTGTCTCTGTTCTGGGAACCATCACAGAAAGAGCTTGGTGGTGTGTGAGACACCTATTCATCAACAGCAACTGTAAAACATCAGATAGATTTGCTCCAAGGTCAAGCGGCTATGCTGCAAGGAAGAATTAGCCCAAAGTTACATGACAGGCGATGGAGAGCCATTAATCTCTACTCTTCTATGTCTGAGTTTAAAAAGAAACTGAGAAGCTGTTGTATGCACCAGTTCAGCCATGCACCCTACTGGAGCCTAAAGATGACTCCAGCCTTTAATCTGTACTGAAAGGAGGTGGCATGCAGGGACTGCAACCACCAATAAACTGACAATGTTGTTTGACTAATGTGCCTTAACAGGCTAGTTCACACACTTGGACATACACTGAGCACTTGTGACCTTCCTTGGTAACACCAGTCAGTCTTGCAGAATGCAAGCTACCGCTGTTGCCATGAAATCCATGTCTCCTGCTTGCAGCTTCTACTGCCAGTGCACACAGAAGTGTTTTCATCTAGATAACTGTGCTTGGACTGTGGGTTTCAGAAGATGCTCCTAAACCCAAATTGAAGCTACAACAAGGCTGAGTATTTTTTGCCCCCAGTGAAACGAACAGGAAAATACTGCAAAACAGAAACTCTGTTTCTGTTCCCAAACTTCTATTTTTCTTATAAAGTGATATTGTAAGACTGAAGAAAACTATGTTCCTCTCCAAATTTCAATAAAATGTACAATTCCAGGCTGATACACAAATTTCTTTGACCACCACTTAGAACCATGTAAAGGAAAACCCCCTAGCCCACATGATTCTTCCATTTCGATGTTTTTCTTAGTAGAAAGATGGCACGTCTCATCTGCCTCAGAAACATGCCAGGACATTACCAGATACATATATTCCAAGACAGTCAATCACTGGATATACATTTAAAAAAACAAAATGTTTGTTAGGAAACCTGATCTGGACTGCTGACCTCCAAGAAGTGGTGGGAACAGCTACAGCACATGATCATAACTGTACAACCACAAAATGGCACAAATTATTCTAGCCACTGGGAACATCATAAAGCAGGATGTTTATCTCTGGCAAACTAGGAGTGCTCAGATTGACTTTTGGTGCCAGAGGCTCTCTGGTGATGGAAACAAATATTTTCAAGAACACCTTGGAGGTACAGATCTTAGAATTATTTTAGAAACTTCCTGAAAATGCCCATGGCATGGATCATCTGCTGTCATTCTTAGACTGCTTCCAAGAATTATAGAGATACATTCATATAAAATGCCCCAGAAGTGTGAATAGAACACCTGTAGGTGACTGACCAAGAGTCACTGGCCTGTAAAAAAAGGCATGACATGAGGCTGCTGACTATGCCACTCACTAATTTAAAAAAGAGAAGCTTTAGCCAAACCTAACAGTTCATCCCTCTTTACATGCCTCCCATGGTAGGGTTTTTTCTCCTACCCTTTCAGTACTCAAAGTGCCCTCCAATAGCAGTCTGTGAGCCAATAAACCCATGGGAAAGGGTTCAAAACTGCCAGTGCTCCCCAAGAAGATGCAAACACAAGTAAAGGAGAGTTCCTGATGACCTAGGGAGCAGGGACATGCATGGCCCAAGTCAGTTCCACAGCTTTCTGCTGCAAAGAGCTGAAAAGTTCAGCGTGTGCCAGACCCAGCCAATAACTAGAGAACACAGAGTACTATGTTAAATAAGTTAATAAGATGAGAGCCAAACTGCAAACCAGATATCCTACTCCTCCTGTAGGTCCAGATCACTTCAGCATTCATCTGCCCCTGAGGTGCATAAACCGATCCTTATTGACATCAGGTACCTCATGAAACTAAAATGCGCTTCCGGAAGACAACAGTTCTTAGGACACAATGACTAAGAATGGAGACAGAGAAAGCACTTGTGTGGTATCTCTGCCCACAGTATCCCCACAGACAAGAATTCTTACAGAGAAATTTTCTTCATCCCATTCCATGGTTTTTTAACCTCTGAAAGAAGCTGAAATGGGAGAAGCAGAAGCAAACCTGTCAAAGCAAAGGCTGCTCCTCCCTACTCCCAAATCTCTGTTTGGTTTAACCTTTTGGCACAAGGATAAAGGACAGCTCTGTGAGTCATAGGCAATATCCATTTTTCACACATATTCACAATATGACTTCGCTGTGCTCACTTATAGTATTAAGTGAGCAGAGTAAGATAACCCTCATCATGTCTTACTGGTGGGGCTTGGAAAGCCTGTTGGGAAGCAGTCATATCATAGCAAGCACAGAGACCGCCCTCAACTTTGTGCCACCAAGCTACTACCAACCTTTGTTTGCAAAAGGGAACTTCCTATATAAGCTGACAACACCATCAGTGGCAAATATCTCCAGCTGACTACCCTTGAAGAAGACTATACTTGGTCCTCAGAAATCCAGGCTCAAATTTCATGACTTTGCCTCACGCATATACACAATTATACACTTTAAGTACATGTTGGGATGCAGAACAGGGAGTAATTTTAACATAGCTGGTAAAATTACAGAGGACAAAAATATAAACAAAATAGTTAGTATGATCCAAAGCAAAAGAAGGAAGGTGATTGATGTGATCAACTAAGTGACAGATTTGTTTCATTCAGATGGATGCATTTTGTATGCATTGTTCAGGAGAAAGATACTGCTTTCTAGTAGTATCTGTCTGCCCAGGTGGGTTAAGCTCACACTTTATTTTTCCCATAGTTAGATGGAGGAAGTCCTGTGCAGTTACACTAGATAATCTAAACAACACATGGAAAACAGTGGCCATTTATAAAGTAGCTGGGATTTCTGATTTGCCACCCAGGTTAAAACAGTTTCTCAAACAGAAAATTTATAACATTAAAAATAATATATCTTCATGTTTCTATCAGCATTTCCAAGTCAGGAGAAGCTCAGGTACCACAATACAAACCAAAGGACCAAGAGCATGATACTCCCACAAATTTAATGCTGCCATGAGAAGGAAAAGACAAAAATTGAAGACAACGGAGGTGGCCATAAGGGTATTATAAGTCAACTTAAACCCTGAATTCATGTTAAGCACAGGAATATTAAGGATGTTGTATTATGATATTGCTGCATTTGTGTAGGTCAAATTTCCCGAAAGCAGACCTCCCATTCACCCCAGTTTTTGGAGACTGCAGACTTCAAAACACATCTCTTCCTGTGATTACCTGTAAGATGGAATATTACTCCATAAACATTGAACTTGAAGTTTTACTCCACTGAGACCAAGACAAATGTTTACCCTCAAAAGATATGGTTTCATTCAAATATGTTTTTCAGTATAAAATCTTAGTGGGTTCACCACTCTCAAACCAAAGGGGAAAATCTGATGGGCAGGACTGTGGAACAGTGGCATTCTCTGGTACAAGAAAATATTTTCATTACACATGGAGAGACTTAAAGATAGTGCCTCAAACCTGTATTCACTCAGGAGGAAGCAAAAATTTCTATTTCTTTAAAAGTGACATGCTTTGCTAATTAACTCACCTATATGGAATTACTAGGATTCGTTTTCCACATTTATTTGTAACAGAATCATGTCAACATGAAATTCTTCTCAAAATAGTCGATGATGAATACCTTGCAAAACTTGAGATAAATTGCCTAGTACCACAGAAAAAGAAACATATGAAGTTACAGTTTGCATGAGCCAAAATAAAGGCTTTTTTTGTTCTGTCATAAACTAGGTCTCTTAAATGTATTTTTTTGGTCTCGTGGATTCCCATTTTTATCTTTGGGCAAAATCAAACCTCCTGATAATTATACAAGCTGAAGCTAGTAAGAAGTTTTCCATTGATCATAAGGCAAAATTTATAGAAAAGTTTACATAAAGAAAAAGTTAACAACCTCATATTGTTTATTTTGTAAAAACTGAGTTCAGGCAGCCCTATCCACTGGTTGTGCAGCTGTGCTGGCCTTTATTGACAGTCTTCCACAGTAGAAACCTGAGGCTCCTTAGGCAAGGAGACCCTCAAGTGACTATATGAGCATACCGCATTATGCTGCCAGTAAGGAAATATAAGTGCTTTGTCTGAACTGCAGTACTCACAGCCACATCTGCCACTGGACCTGCTCCCATTCCACACAACTTCTTCTTTTCCAAAAAAAAGGTTTCAATGACTTGAAACCCCACTAGCTTAAAACATATATTGCATGATGGAAATTTTCCTACTGTAGCTGCCCATTAAAAGTATCAATGGGTAAAACTCAGCACAGATAAGATGATGGTGGTCACCTAGAAGTCAGTGCCTGAGCAGAAACAGCACACAGTTATTTGACCTAGTTGATTTTGACAGTTGCAGCAATACCTTGGAACAGAGGTTTCTGCATCTAATGTGGAAATGCAAATCTTTCCTCATTTCTTGTATCAGATATTTCGTGAGGAACGTCCTTCATCTGAACCCTGGGGCTTTGCATGTGAGTTCTGCCTCCATGCAACATTATCTACCCCTTCTGGGGGTGACTGTTCTAATAAATGTCATTAGCATTCTGCAGAGTCTAAGGTTACTAAGGAAAACAGTCTCAAAGCTGCTGTGTTGTATCTCAGGTTCTCAGATTACAGAGGTAAAAGCCTTTCCTCCCACCCAAAGACCAAAAGTGATGCTGCATTCCTGGGCCAGAAGCAGCAAGCAGGCAATCAGCAGGCTCTTTGTTCCTAGGGACCATTAAGATGGTCCCACAAGACTAATTTAATCTGTTTTGTCATTAAGTTATTTTCCTGCTCACCCCCTTGTCTTTTCATCCTCTTCCAAGATCTGCCACGATTCAGTTTCTTGTGGATATTTCACAAACTTTCTCATTATGCATTTTGAGTCCTTTAGGCAAGGCATAGATAAATTTGCATTCCCTGTGCACACCCACAATTTCAGTCCCAAATGCGCTGATGACAGGTTCAAAGTTTCCATGCTGGGTTCTGAATTCCTACCGAATTTCAACAGCAAATTTATATCCTATTTACCTGGGCAACTTTCATATTCCCAAGGCAAGTTTTTGTTTGTTTTATTTTACAAGTATAAATGCCTACCCAAGATATACAAAGACCTGAGCTTTAGCACTGTAATTTTTTTTTCTTTTCCTGAGACAATAAATCTTGTTCTTCTTGCATAATTTCCCATCTGAAAATGCCAGGTGGAACAGTCCATTTCAAGAAGCAACAGTGAACAGCTCTACATGTGAACACCACCACCTAATGCACCATTTAGGACAGAAAGACTCAGTACAATTCCAGTTTCCCACAGAAATGTGTTCTTTTTTGTCTGTTTGTATGACGTAAGAGCAAGGAAAAAGGCATCAGATATGTCTGTGGATCCAATTCAATTTTCACATGAGACTGACAGATAACTGATCAGTCTCCCACATCCCAAGCACCACCTTAAAACCTAGAGCAGTTGGAGGAAGCCATTTGGTGCTCTGTGGCAGACTCTGGGATAACCATGGGTGGTTAAGCATGTTCTCGCTTTTCCTTGTCCAGGTGGCTGAGACAATAAGTTACACATCCATCTTCAGCTCAGACAGGGTCAATTATGTTTCTACAATGATGTCCAAATCCTTTCTCTGTGTGTTGTTAGATCGCATGTCAACCATCTAAGAGTTAATTTTAGTTTAACAACTGCCAGTTGACTCAGCTGCTGGGGTGAAGATAAGATCTGGAGCTTTTACTTGAACTGCTAAATCCCTAGTTTGCATATTGGTTCATCAGTCTGCTCATAATAATTCTTCTTTCTGGGAGATCTTGGCAGGGTGGGTAAAGATGAGGAAAAAAAACCAGTCATTCTCTGACTTCTTGCTTCTTATTCATGAGCTAGCACTTCTGGAACTTCTCAGCTGTTCACAGAGGCAGGAGAGACTGAAGGGAATTTAAACTTGACTCCTGGAAACTCTGACTTCACCTGAAGCCTTGCCTGCCATAATAAAGTCAGAATCTCATGCCCCTAAGTATGCTTCCTCTTGCATGGAAAAAAAGGCCCCTGACACTCTTTTTTTTCTCTCTCTCTCTCTCTCTTATTCTTTAGCCCTTTCAACAGAAACTGTAAGTAAGCTAAAGCAAACAAGCCATGCTTATCCTGTAATAATAGTGACTACACAGAAGGAAAGCCCATCTGGAGATGAATTTGGTGAGAAATATAAAAGGAAACAAGGAACGTTTCCACTGATACCTTAGTAGTAAAACATACGCTAGATAAATGTCAGCCTAATGCTGAAGTCAACTGGAGACTCAGTGACAAAGAAAATGGAAAAGGCCAATGTATTCAGTGCCATTGTCACCTTATTTCATGGTAAATCCAGCCTTCAGGAATCTCAGGTTCTCATGTCCAGGGCAAAGAAAGTTCACCCTGGGTGCAGAAGAATCAGGTTAGGTAACATTCAAACAGACTGGACATGTACAAGTTCCCATAAGTTACACCCACAGGAACTACAGTAACTTGCCACTGTCACTGTAAGGCAACACTCAATTATCTTTAAAGAGTTGTGACAATTGAGGAAGGTCCCTGAGGACTGCAAAAAAACCCAATCATCACTCCTGTCTTCAAGAAAGGCAAGAAGCAGCATCGGGGGAACTACAAACTGATCAGCCACACCTGTGTTCCTGGGTAAGGTTATGGATTGAACTATCCTGCAAACTATGTTATCGACAGTGGATGATTGAAACTGATCAGTATGAATTTATGATGAGGAAATATTGGCTCATTAAGTTAACAAATCAAGCCATACATCTGGGCAGGAATAGCTCCAGGCACCAGGGTCTTTTCTGATCTTCTTCCATTTAAGATAAAAATATGAAGCACAATTTTAATAGAAAGAGGGGGTATTTGTAATACCGTAGTCACTCACAGGCCATGACCTTGTTTGGGTATATTTGATGATAAAAGTGTGTTTCCAATGCTTTTTGATTAATGGAGAAAACCTGAATCTTCCTTACAAAAAGACTTGCCTTTTAAAAAGTGAAATGCACAGACTGAAAAAAATCTGGGAAGAAACAACTGAAAGTCTCCTTGCCTTCTAATCTAGAGGCCCTCTGACATTCTTCTACCATTTTAATGTAAACTCTACCTGCAGTTTCTTGACTGGTAGAGACTGCTCTCACAAGTGGCCAGAAGAGGGAAAACCACAATGTAGTGATGGTTTAGTTCGTCTCTCACTTCTTTTTCTCCTCCTCTTCTGTGTTCTGCTGCAGCTCGTTCTAACCTGTCTTGTATGAGCACTTTCCTGGAACCATTTTCCAGTAATTAAGAACAGTATAATACTCAAGCAATGCTCAAAACTGAGTAGAAGATATTTGTTCTTTTTCACTGGTTGCTCACATAATTATCTATGACATAAAGCAGCTTGAGAAAGTAAAAGTCTAAATTAGCTTGCTAGCACACAATAAAAGCCTGCTCTTATATTTGTAATGTGTACTCAGAAAACCTCAGAACTGTGCAGAAATTAATCTGTTTTCTGCATTATAAACTATGATATTATTTATTTCATTTAGACAGTCAATGTGAAACAAATAGTATTTTTTTATAAAAGGAAGCCACATATAGACAAGTAAGGTGAATTGTGCTGCTAAAAGTGGGACACTGTCACTATCCTTTGAGCAGAGGTATCTGTAAGACCAAATAAGAGCATAGGCCTGACTTCTATCAAAGCTATCATGTAACTAGACATGATTTTAAAGTTGATCTTGACTTTCCAGAGAAGACAGGTAGCCTGTCTGGACTCATAACTGCAGTGAAAAAGTATGAGGAGAGCATGTCTGGTGCTTGGAAATCAAGCCATATGCCCATAAGTCATACATCAATGGTGTTCCTAAAGGCCCAAGGCTTCAGGCAGTGCTACAGTACAGCAGTGTGGGATGAACCCTAACTCTGCTCTCCTGGAAGTGGCAAAGAAGGGGGCAATCAGGAAAAGAAAAAATAAGAGTAAGAAGGAAAGTAAGAATCCAGAAAGCCTGGGAATACTGTCATTACAGATGAGGACAAAAGAGATGGGGAAGGACAGAGATCTGTACTGCTCCTGTAGTGCATTTGGGCTCTGGAAGAGAGCTATGCACAGTAATGACAATGAAGACAGTCTGGGGCAAGAGAGTGGGTGAGGAGGGGAGACAGATGACAAAAAAGCATCTTAAAGACAAGTGATTTGTGTAGTGTAGCTGCTGGAACACAGAGGGTGTGTTCAAGGAAGATAAGAGGCTCTCTTCTCTCAGAGGGACACAGCAAACTCAGAGTGATACATCCACATCCATCCACCTGCATGACCTGCTTATTGCTCAGTTATGATCCAGTTACTGGAACCCCAGCATCTGTGACTAGTTCATGACAGAAAACTAGATACCTGCAACATCTGCAACTGGCACTCAGGGTTGACATACACACCGGTTAAGAACTGTCCAGCAGGGACAAGTGTGATCAGAGCAACATCAGCAGTGGAGTACAGCAAAGCCCTGGCCTTAGCTTACAGATAGACATAATCAAAATCTACATCAGCTTGGACTGCTTCATTGTATTTAGTGACTGGGAATTGCAATGAGCAGTGACACTGCAGGAAGATAGAATGCTACAATCTTCATGCATGCCTAAACAGACATTATCAGCGACCTTTCATTACCTCCCTGCTGACACGCTCAGGACCTTTGTTCTAAGTTTGTAACCATGAATGTGGAGATTTGCACAGACTTTGAATACTAATGCATTTAGAGGGTTTAAATAAATATTTTCCTTGCCTTGCCTAGATCTTCAATCTTAACTAAAGCAGTAGCCACTAAGACCAGAAAACATCATGGGAGTTTCAGCTCTGCCCCCTTTCCCAAGGTCCATATGGTTCATGATGGTGGATGTAATGCTCCTCTGGAAATTAGCACCTATCTTTTCAAACACCAATCTTCACTTCTTGTTTGCTAGAACAAAGGACAGAAGTCATGGTAAACTGGTTCTGTTTACTCCCTCCACCCAAACCTAGTGTGGGTGTTAACCTCAATGAACTGAATATACTGCTGGATATGCCAGTGGATTCCTATTGGCAGCTAAGAGGCAGAAAATTGAGTAGGTTTTCCCCATCTGAGCCCAATGATCTTCTCCAAAACAGAGTCAGATAAAATTTCCTTGTAGTTGTGGAAGTGCACGGAATGAGGCAAAGAGTTACAGCAGGAAAAAGTGTGCCTTGCCTCTCCCTTGCATTTATTAAACCACTTAAAATTCACATGATTTGGCATATTATTGATTTGGATGTGTTCCTGAAATTTTTATTCAAGCAGTGGTGCAACCTCTGACTAACTACCTTTTACCTCATCTCCATATTTCTCCTATTTTTCCACCTTGGTTGGTCAGAGCATAAAAACATGTCTAAGTGCTATTACTTCTATGTAAGCAATCAACAAGTAGTTGGTTCAGCATCTCTGGCTATGCATATGATAAATATTGCAATCAATGCATACACTCTGAGCTCGCTGCATCCTGAAGAGAAATGTTCTCCTACATGAAAACATTTTCCTAGTAGAGTTCATTAGGCAATGCTGTGTTCTGTGTCCACCATGGTAAAAGTACTGACCCTTCTTTAAAATGAGTCAAGCATTTGTAAAAAGCTTCTAATGAATATGGGAAGAATGTGTTCAGGTTGAAGGTCACTTAAATTACATACCAGCTCCAAATGCAAAGAAGAAACTCTTGTCTGGGTACTCTTCCAACAGGTCTTTCACCCTCAGGCCCATTCGCTCATTTCGCTTGTAGATGAGCTCTTGACGGAAGTAGCTGTCTATCTCTTGGGCAGTAACGCGTTCATGGGCCAGAAGTGTAGTGTTAATAAAATTTGGGACCTAAAGTAGAAAAAAAAGTCTCCATGAAAGGGGCATTTATTTCATAGGTAGACATCATGCACAGACATTTTGCTCCATTGCTAAATATGGTAATTCTGTTATCCCTCAAGGCACAGACATATGGACAAAACGCAAAGCAAGCTCAAAAATGACTCAGTTAACTTCTAATGCATAGTCCTTCGTTTCTCTCAACATATGATTTCACAAGCTAACCAGATGAATTTCTTTAGATGCCAAGACAACAAATACTCTTAGTTTGCTACACTGTAGATCCCAAATCCAGATTGCTCAGCTGAAGAAAGTAAATATTTCTCTCCGGCTATCTTTAGCTACATATCTCTTCCTTAAACAGACACAGGTATGTCATAACTATAATGATAATCACACTCTTCTAATAGAACTTGATTGGTATCAGACACCTCAGGCTGTCAAAGAAAAGCTGTGCAATTTGAACTAGTTAGCAAAAACATCCCTGAACTTCCCAAAAATGATAGGGCCACATTTTGTCAGGAAAAAAAGTATTACCATCTCCAGTTCCCCATCCCCAAGGTATCTTTTAAAGTACTGGCTTCCTTTCCTGAGGCTCCCAGTACAGCTGTGGCTAAACACTATCCTGACCTTTCCCTAGTGAGGTAAACTTAGGTCTGGATTTGCAGTCATCCTGACTTCTTGACAAGGAGCTTCAGACACTGCAGCTATTGGAACTGCTAAAGAAAGGCCCTGCATATCATTGTTTCTGTGGAGCTACTAAGTCATGTGCTTTCCCTTGCAAGGTTGCAGCTGTGAAGACACTCGGACACTATTACCAACTGTTTACAAAAGGTTTTTACCTCACGGTGGGTCATTTTTTGGGTATGCATGAGGTCAAATACAATTTACAGGAAGTTCTGCTTAAAAGCATATGCTGAGAGTGTTGAAGGCTATTACTATCTGGCTCCATCCTGAGGGAACATGCCCTGTGGTGGAGCCCTTTATGTAATGAAGGACACTTGCTCTCTCAGGGACATGCATGTCTCTGCAAGAACTGTCCTCTCTGAGGACTTCAGGGCAATGCCATCAGTCTGCAGTACATTAACACCTCAGCAGAACGGTGATGCAACATCTGTGTGGTCTTACAGTGCTGGCTTGCTTAGAGAAGCCCTTGATACCTCGAATGAAGTGCCCTGTATAAGAGCTAGGCAGTGTTAATGACCAAGTTGCCTGCACTAGGATCCAGAAGGGTGTGCAGGATAGGAAGATGACAACACGCACAGAAAGCTCAGTGCCAGAAAAGCAAGGGTCAGCATGACAGCATTTTTAGCTCTGCAACACTGCATCATATGTATTAAAAGGCCACAGGGAAATGATTATTCAGGAGGGAAAGTCCAAGTACCAGCACCCAAGTTGCTCAGCACTGCGATGCTAGAGTCTACATTTTCCTTGGTGTGCATGAATCACTGGGCAGTACCTCATGGAAAAGAATAGAGAGGCCTAATGTTTCAATCTGAGGTTAGCTAATCTAACAGCCCAAACAGGCCAAATTGGTCCCTGCTGGGAATTTTCTTGTGCTTTAAGGATCAGAGCATTGCATTCCACTGTGCTGCTTAGGAAACAGTCTCCATAAACCAAATCTGTGAGGCCTCAGAAGGTTTTCTTTTCCTTAACACTCAGTCCAAATCTATCTTTTCTTTGTTTCATGCTATCTCTCTTCTTTGGGGCTTGCCCACAGTACACAATCATGCTGAAAGGGGACATCAAAAAGCTTGCAACTTGCCCAGACTTACACTAGTGTCCAAGTCAAGAGTGCATTTCTCTATTGCTCTTTGCACAAAAGAGCCTGCTGCTGCTCTCTGTTGGTGCTAAGTTCACTGATAAGGCAGTGTAATTCCACAGCATCCTTAAGAAAATAAAGGATTAACTCACACAGATTTGACACTAAAGCAAACATAGCAGTTGCCCAAAGCAGAAAGCCAGTTGGGCCCTCACTGCCTGCACACAGGAAGACAGGGGTGGGGTGGTGCAGACTCCTGAGACAAGAGGTGCAGGAAAGCAGATGCACCAGGGAGCCAGATATGCCCTTGGCCATCACCTGTAAAAGGCCTGCCTAAGGAGAGAAGAGCATGAATGAGACAGGGGTTAGTGCTACAGGGATATGTGTGTAGTGCAAGTGCTGCAGTGGCAAGACTCACTTGAGAAGTGTCATGGTTGAAGATGATGGAGCTGAGGTCTCCACAGCTGTAATGCTTGATTAGGTCTTCTGTCGTATAGGGGATCTGGAAACTGCCTGCTCGGAGGCTCTCCTGCTGCAAGAGAGTCTGATTCAAAGCAAAGACCACCTGAGGGAGGGGGAGAGGGAGGAAAAGACAGAGCGCCTGGTGAGTTCTCATCTTGCCCTCTGAGAAGATCACAGACATAGAGCCACCTGCGAAGGGCTCTGTATTTTTCGAAATTTTGTGACTCTCTGCAGCCTGATAAGGGCTCTGTGTAATTAAATCCTCCTGGATATTTGCCTCAAACACCATCAAAAGCACTCTGATACTGTAGTTATTCACTAATACCATGAAACTCACAAATGAGTGAGCTTGTACTTACTGTACTGAGATTATGAGAACTAGTCTTGAGATTACAGGACAGGGTAGATGTGAGAACAAACAGGTGCAGTTTTCCCTCCCACTGCACAACAATCCATCTCCCACAGAAAAGCACATGTCCCACCGAATCTGAAACCATGCTGTATCTGCTACAACTAGAGCTGCCTGTCTAGACCCAAACCACCACATTTTTAACCAAATTTGAAAGCACATAACTTAGCATTAGTTCTGAAAATGAATAGCAACACTGACTCCCATCTCACATTTTTAACAAGGGCAAGACTTCACTCTGTTGACACAAACTGCACCTTTCTGAAAGAATACCTACAGGTAGACACTCAGGAAAGTTATGTCAAACTAATCACTGGCCTTCTTGGAAAGGAATTCTGCTTAATTTGGAAGTAAATTAAAGAAGACCAAACTGAAACCACCAAACAAAAGTATGCATGCAGGCATTTATTGCACTTCTGAAGCCATCATTTTCCATTTGTTTGGCTTCACTTCCCACAGAGAGAATCCCTAATGGATGTTAATGACCAGATGAGATTCACTGGGAGACAAGCCAAATCCTTGCTGAAAATGTGGGTTTTCTATAGCCAGGACTTGGTCATGCCAAGAAAATCTTGTATGTAAAATCAGTTCAGCCAAAAGGACTTCCGTGGGAATGACTTATTTTCTAAGTTATTTGACTACCATAGCAGCATTCATGTGGGCAATTTACCATTAAAGCAATATGGCATTTTCTAGCCTCTACAGCTTCTCAAGCAATGACCAGACAGTCCCTGTCCACAGGGCAGTTATAAGACTGGTGATGGTCTCCTGAGCTGGTCAGCTTGTTCTTCCTCAATGCAAAGCAAGCACATCAAAGAGATTTCACAATCTTTACTGTTTGCTTTTCATCTGAACACCAACCAGCAGAAGGTAACCGGCTTCTGTGGACAAAACACCAGCCTGCTGAGCGAGACATGAGAACAAAGCAAATCTTACTCCCTCCACTGTAATCCCACAGCCTGCATGCCTGCTGTCGCTTACCTTCACCACACACAACTCTTCCCTCCTTCCTTGCAATATGCTTCAGGTTAAATAGATTCAATCTCTCCTCTGAACAGACCTAGCCTGTAGCATAGTAGCCAGGTCACGCCATACAGGCATCGTCCTTTCTTGTCCACCCACTGGTCATAAGAAATTAGCACACAGCAAACTGCAAACAGCTAAGTAAATTTGTTTCAAGAGCACAGTTTAAAACCACAGTGACTACCTGTCATTAAGGAATTTTAATGCACTTGTTTGTATAGGAATAGAGGCAACTCCCCCTTCTCTCACTTTTGTAAATCCACTGATGGCACGTCAGAAAGCTGTCCTAGTGAGGTAGCTTTGGCTGTGCTCTGGTCCTTTCTAAGAGTATATCTTTCTGGGGTGGAGGTGGGAGAGTTGACACTGGATATGTAAAATTATCTCAGGGTGGCAGCAGTTGAAGGGTTTGCCCACCCAGCTGGGGAAGCACAAAAGGCTTTTCACAATGAGGTGGTTCATGTTTCAGCTCCAAAAAACAAAGTGTCCAAGCTCACTGCCCAAGGCTTCTACACTCCTTCCTAACCACAACTGCCTGTGGTTGGAGCATCCAGTAGGTTGCCATGAATGCCACAGCCCACTCAGTGGGTTTATGTGGCACTGCATGGGCTGTTTTAATTTGGCATGGGGGCCTACAAAGGGCTGTTCCCTGCCAGAATGACCTCCCCATTTGGATCTAAGTCTTCATCCTATCACTGTGCACAGCACCTGAGAGAGAAGTCACACAAGAACCATCTAAAGCCTGTGAGAGGGTACTTCCACCTTGGTGTAGTGAGAGAGAGAGGTAGTCTCAGCTCCTTTGATGACAGCAGCATCAGCATTCTCAAACACAGCCCAGGCACTGGGAGCAAGAAAAGTCAAAATATGAAAAATGGGCAGAAATCAAAAAAGCATCAATGTCCTTGACAATTAGCCTTCCCTAATGAGTTACAACAACTCATGTCATCAGTCTTTGCACAGCTGGAGGGTAGGGGATACTATTGCCAAAAATTCTTTCACCATCAGCTGGTCTGAACAGAATGATGGCATCTGTAGGAGGGGGATGGCAGCACATCTACTGAACAACTACAGTTTGGCTTAAGAATGTGTGTAGAGCCTCACAAAGGAACATAACAGCTATTCTCCATTTCTGTATTACTTATACCTTCTTTGGGCAAGTGTAACTCTTCAGCAGAAAGAGAAGGGAAGGGGGTTAAAGAGGGATGAACTGTTTGCAGTACCAGGCATTGCTTAAAGCTTTGTCCTAGTAAAAGGATTATCTTCAGTAAACAGTAATAAACGCTGTCAGGATATCAAGAGAAGAAGACTCTTTAACCTACTGTTTTTAAAGGATTTAATTTGCTGATAGAGTCTTGCTCAGAGGTTGGCAATTCTCATCTGTCATTTTTTTTGTAAAGAAAACACTGGACTAGGTGTAAAGTGATACTTAGAGATCACAGACATCAAATTCTGTTGGTCCTAGTCTTGTTTACCTGATGTGAAAAGCCAAAGAAAATCAACAGAGAATGAGAAGCAGGGACTAGATCAGCAGTTGATCTCCAACTGCTGTATTTCCTTGGCACAAATACTGCTTGCACTCCTAGCTCCCCATTCAGTCCTGCAGTCCTTTCATTTCTAGTAAATCCAAGAAGTTAAGAAGATGACAGAAAAGAAGAAAATATTGAAGGAAATTTTTCAATTTTGCTTAGAAATCACACATAAGAATTTGTGCTGAGCTGAGCTCCTCCAGCAAGTGGTACAGAAAGTATGCATCTGTCTCCCAGGTATCTCTTGCATTGCACTGTTTTACTAATTCCAAAATCTTTCCTGTGTGAAATCCACAGAAATCACTCCATATTCATCCTCCTTGAAAAACTATTCTACCTTACCTCACATTTCCCCTCAGCAGCTCTACCCTTCTTTGCTTCATTAAGTATATTTATAGGATCACCAAAGCATATCATTAAAAAATGTATTTAGAGAACAAAATTAACAAGTTTACTAGAAAGGGATTTTTTTCCTCACACCTCCCATTTCCACTGTGATCAGTCTACTCCCAAACCTCTCCCTTTTTGTACTGTGGAAAAAAAATTGATTAAACTCTTTAGTACACACTAGTACACATATTGCTGGAAGGCTCACTCTCCTCCCAGAAATTTCTTCAGCTGTCAGAAGACACTTGTTCCCTTTGCTACCATTGTTGGAGGGGCCTGCTAGGCTAAGGGGGTGGGGATAAGGAGGTTAGAGCTCAGCAGATGCCTTTTTTGTCAAAGACAAAAGACCCCCTGCATCCTCTCCACTTTTCAGCATTTTCATCCACACGGGATCAAAGTGCTGTTCTGCATATGAAAGGAACCTGGCACTATGCACCTCAAATTAGCCCTATCGCCATCCCGCTAGCCTCCAAGTCTTCCCAACAAAAGCGCTCACATCTGTTCCATCATTTGCCTCATCTTCTATTTTTTTCCTATGTCCTCTCTCAGTTTTTGAAGGCCATTCAACCCCTTGAATTATAGTCTGGGGGAGCATCTTCCTTGCTTTGGGATCACTCAGCTGGACAGTTTACTTTTAATTGTCTTAAGGAATTATGGGCTGCTTTTCGGCCCTTCCCAACAACTAACTGCATACATTATGGCTTCCACTGAGCCTCTTCAGCCAGTTCTTTCCCTCATCCTCCTTCTCAAAAGTATATTTCTCTGCTTGCTCTTCACCTGGAGGAGATCATTGCTTCTCTGGGCCAGTGAACCTCATTGCCCCAAATCAAAGCAAGCCTCAAATCAAAGGCATCATGACAACGAAAGTCAATAATCCTCCTTTGTCATGGTAATAATCCAGCAGACCAAGTGTTGAGAAGAAAGTGCGATTCCTCATTCCTCAATGGACACAGCTCTTTAGAAGTCTGATGCTCATAGCCCAGCTGCCTTTGAAGCAAAAAGCTAGGACTGGCCTTCTCAGAGACTGGAAACTTGAACCCACTTGTAAGTGAGTAGCCCTACAAACACAAGTCTGCTCACACAGGCAGGACTGATTTTGTCAGGGGTTGAGGATACAAATAGATTAAATCTACATTTTCAGCCTTCAGAGGAACATAAATCACTTTCAAGGCCATTGCACCTTTTCATCTGTGACCACTGCAACAATCTTTTGTACACAAGACAGAAAAAGTAAGCAACTTCCCAAACCTGTACCACTTTTGTGAGAAAGATTGGATTTAGGTGACTAGAAAAGACAGGTTATCTGAGAGACTCACCTGGAGGACGAAAGACAAACAGTACCAGTCACTGAAACAAAAAGAAATAAAAACTATTCTAGATCACCTACAAGTTACAAATTTCCCATGACCTTGGTTTTATTCATGGTTGTTTTTCTAAAAGCCAGCATGGCAAGCAGAGTGTATGCTTCTTCTCTAAAACAACCGCCCAAGTTGCTTAGATGATGCTCTGTTTTCCTCAAATAGGACACACAGATATTGGCAGAGGTAATGGCAATGAAGAATTTGGTCTTTAGTCTGCTAAAAAAACTCACCCTGGCACAGGTGGTGCCAGATTTTTGTTTTTGCTAGATTTCCAGAACTGAACAAAAAGATGCTCTGAAGGTTTTGGTTGTTATCTGAGATTTTTATGGGAACACACAATCCAACCCTTTTCCAACGAGTAGCTATAAAAACAAGGGATCTCCAATGATTTATCAGGCACTTCTGAGCCAGTTAATGAATTCATCATCCTTCTGTAGGTGCAGGATAATGGTAGATAATACTGAATCAGAGGAACACTGCTTACAGCACTGCTGTAATTTCCTTGTAACAGACTTCCTTAATACATAGTCTTTTTTTCTGAGTAATTTATACCAATTTACAGGCTTTTATGTTTCCTCTGACAGTAGGAGGAATAAAACCCCCAATATGTGCTGAATGTGAAATAAAACCAGCAATGGAATAGTGAAAGGAAATGTTCATATTTCACAGGTCAGCTTGCAGTTCACAGCAGGACACCTCCATAACTTTGCTGGGACTTGCTCCCATCTTTCTATAGAGCTAACAATGTGGCTATGAACACATTGCTACACCTTGTCCCTGAGAGCTCTCTACCTAAGTGCTCACTAGGGTTCCTCCTCATGCTGCAGGAATGCCTTAAACTTTCACAAAGTTCATCTTTGTGCAGAAAATCTTCCCACTGTTCTGGAACTTAACTAATGATGCACGTTTGCATGCTCCTAAAGAAGGATTAAACTTTTTTAGAAATTCCATCTTTGATAAGGATTTTGTAAATGTTAGCAAAGCTTGCTTTTAAAACTGTCACAAATCACACCTTCATCAGATATATTTCTACTTCACCAAGTAGAATTAGAAAGTAGCTTTTGTATAATTTTCAGGTTTCTACAGTCCTTAACCAAAGTTCAAAGCAAGAAAATAGACTTCCAACACACTACACTTCGAAGTCCTGCCTGTCTCTAATGCAGGAAGGAGTTAAGTTAGCAATGTCCAACTTGCTTTGGATTAGCATTGCCATGTAGCTCCTAAACTCAGGTCCAGATCAGACTTGGGAATAACTAACCAAATAAAAATTATTTACTAGCAAACCAAATTTCTCATATTTTGTGCCCATTTTCTAATTTACAAGGCTATCTAACCATCAGGTTAGTAGTAAAGCTTTCCTTCTTTTGCATAATTATTTATTTTACAATAAATTTAACACAGCCATCTCAAAATTTTATTAAACTCTTAAGAGAGTTATGAAGTAAAAAAATTGAAATCAGGGTTCATTGGGCTGAGATTGACTATCCTTTTAAAAATTAACACCTGCAATTAATGTTTTGTTTGGGGGGGTTGATATTGGATATTTGGGGGTTTTACTTGTAGTAAAATAGAAGTTGCTTTAGTCCAGATTCTCTTTCTTTCTTCTTTTCCACTAGATAATTTAAAATTTAATGGAAGCAAAATTAAAATGCTAAGGTTAACAAAACAAATGAAAAAAAAAGCAGCTTTACAGGAAAATTCCCTTAGAAAGGAAACAGTTCAGCTTTCCAAACTGTAGAAATGATGTAAAAAATTCTAAAAATTATGAAGACATCACTGTGCCTGCATCTGTAAGGAGTAAGCTAGTAACACAGACAAAGTTCAACCTATCTCAACAGTTTCAACAGCAACATTTGGCAGTACTTTTCATCTTCCTAAAAGAAAATTAATGAAACTAAATGGAATTTGCATTGATGACTCAGGATTTGGCCTCCAGTTTTCTTTCACTCAACCACAGATTCTCTTCGGAGTGCTGTTAGATGAAATAATAACTCTTTAAAGTCCCCTCCTACCTACATCAATTTTTTTTTTCACTTCTCCTCTCTAGTACATGCTACACATGTACTTAGGTCTAAACTGGCAGTGGTTTGGAAGATTGCTAAAAGCAGCATGTCTTAAAAATGCAGAATACAGAAATGCAGGATTTAATCCACTCTCACCACTTCTTTGGTGGAACAGAATTATTCAGAAAATAAAATTTTCATTGGTTTGAGTGCTTCCCCCCTCTTTCCATAAAACTGATGTATATTACTTGCATAATTCACATTAAATGAGAAAACAAAGACTATAAATTTAATAAACAATCTAGCCTTGTAATGTGATTGACAAGACTAGACAGTTACATTATGCTTTCTGGTAATCATGCAATGAGATACTTTGGACTTCCTTCAAGTCTGTTAGCTGGAAATGTCTGTTCCTTAAAAGTTACTATAGCATTGATAAGTCATTTTTTCACTCAACAGAACAATTAGGCCAGGACTCTGACTGGTGATCCCCCCCCGAACACCAGCTTTGGATCAGTGTTTATGTTACAAGCAACTTAGTGCATCTTTAAGAGAAGTTTCTGGATTCTAAATGGAGCACAGCAGAGCGAGATAACCTTTTCAAGGTACAAGGGTGAAAGGGAGATTGTATATTAGTGGTAGACTTGCCAAGAAAAAGCTCAAGCAAGAACTGCTGAAATGGCCCCCAGATGATTTCAGGCACATCAGTGGCTGGAAGTTCTCAGAGCTAAAGCTTTTCAAGAGGAATAGCTGACAAAAACTTTCACACAGTGAAACACAGACCTAAAGCTGTGCTCTTCATAGTAACTGTGACCTCAGCCACGCAGTAAAAATAGTGTACCTTAAGGCAGAGTGGGAGTTTACAAACCTGGTCTGTCTGGTGCGTGAATCTCTTGAGAGGATGTTCTTGGAATGAGCCAGCTGGCTCTGCTGGCAGGCAACCACTCCCCTTGTGGCTTTGCCTGTCCGTATTAGGACATGACCAGCTGTCCCACTTCAGCCAACACACCAAGCTGCCTTTGGTAAAACCTAAAATACCATGATTCTCAGACCCATGAAATCCCAACTGCTGCCAATGCAACCAGGGAATTTCTGGTCATTTGATGCTCTGAATGACAGACTGTTTCCTGTTAAAAAGTATCTGTTTTTTTGGTTTGGTACTTTTTTCCCTACCTCTTTCAGTTTTGTTCTTGAAAAGGATTGCTGCCTGCCAACAAGGACCCCGGAGGAATTTCACTCACTTACTGTCTGAGTTCAACTGATTTCTGAGAAATCTCACAGATCAGCTAAGCAGTTGCTCTCAAAATAAGGAAGATTTAAACCTGTGGACTTCTATACCAGTTTCAATGCATTCATAATTAGAAGAAAGGATAGTTGTTTCCCCTGTTAAGCTCTAGACTTACCACTGTACAAAAGGCCTTTATTAATTTCCTTTCCCTGCTGATTTCATTTAAAAGGAAAAAAAAAGTTAAATCACCAACAAGTAACTATTCAGAGGATTTTAGCTGAAATTGGGTCTCAGTACCTTTGTAACAGGCATCTACAAACACTGTCACTTGGAATGGCTTGGGAAAAAAAGCATCACAGAAAAATTATCTGAAGATTTTGTCACAGAAGAAACCCATGGAGTATCTCCAAACTCATCATTCAGACCAACTGAACGGAGATTTCTTAGACACCTCAGTGAACAGGGTAACCGCAGTTGCAACAATGAGCTAACTCAGTCTTCTTAGCTCTTTTGATTCCTAGATAGTCAAATAATTTTATTAAAGGCCTAGGCACGTCACCTGCCCCACAGCAATTCCAGTATAGTCACACACACAGTTACTGTCAGGGTAAGTGTCCTGGATAAACATTTCCTGCAGGACCCTTAAGAAAAGTGGGCACGCCTGCCAATAGGTCATCATTTTCACAAAGTCACCAGAATAACAGAAGTCTTATTGTTAAGATCAAGATGGCCTAATATAAGCAGGAAGGTTCAGGGATGTAAAATGTGGTGGTAAAACAAGAACAAAACATGGCAAGATTTATCTCATGGGCATGTCAAACTTTGGCCTTGGAAGGGAACACCTGGATAATTTTCCTGCTGTAGGGAGGGCAATGCTTTGTCAGAAGTTATGTGGAAAAGCTGTGTTGCAGCAAGTAGCAACTCATCCAGCAACTCCATGTATGGAAAAATACAGGAACATATGGCTTAGGGTCTGCAACTTTAAGCACCAAAGCAAAAAGCTCCAGTGCATTCAGAATTGTGTAAAGGATTTTAAAGGCATAATGGAATGTGAATCACCATTCCTCAAAGCCAGTGTTGGAAATAACAGGCCAACGATATTGCACAACAGTACTTGTTAGGTGAATATCTGCTAAAACTGTGACAGAAACAAAACAAGCAGGCAGTCAGGGCAACACAATTCAAATGGCTGAACTCTTCATTATCCCAAGCTGGGAAACATTTAATGACCTGTACTTTTGGACTAACAGTATATTTTCCAGGAAATCCCAAGTAATTTAATTCCATTTTTTGGATAACAAACCCTCAAGAAGGACTGTACATACAATAGAGGCATGAGGGTTGTACTTCCAAAAGTCCAGTCTGAAAACCCAAGTTTGAATGAGAACACATCATGTACAGAGTCTTGAGTTGAGCTTCATTACTCCTATCCACCCCAAATACCCACAGATTACACAGATTACCTTACTCTGGTTTATGACCCAGAATAGATAACAAAAAGAAACCACCCATGCCTTCAAATATACTATATATTTCCCATCATAAACCTCCTACAGAATTTCTTCATTCATATATATAAAAGGATTAAAATGCTATCCCCAAACTCATATACAGGGAAAATTAAGTTGGCAATGAGAAATTTGTGTCAAATTCCACCAGACAGAAGAAAAGTTCTTGTAATTCATGAACTCCAACCAATTCCTCGTTTTATCTTCTCTTAAAAAGTGCTGTCCTATTGGTATTTCTGATCAGTCTTCTTTAGCTTTTCTAAATTGAAATGATTCTTGAGACTAATTTGCCTTCTTAGAACAAGACACACTGCAACCCTGCAACCCTGCAATGTGCGATCCCCAATTTGCAACCCTGCAATGTGTGATCCCCAAATAGGAGTGGAAGCAACATTCTTACCACAGCCACTAACAGTGAGGCACTCCACTAGGCTAGCTGATGTTACAGCTCAATGACAGCTCAACTTAACACTTCTCAAAGACTACACCCTCTCATATGCAACAGCACACAATAGACTCTTATGCTGGTATGTTTTTTCCACCACATCCTGCCAGGATTCTGCTTCCAAATTTGTGCTTAGTCACCCATCAAAGCAATCCTAGCTCCAAGCCTCTACTTTCTTTCTAGTAGCAACTCTCCCAAGCTTACTTTTTTACTGAAGCTCATCTTTGGCGTTTTTTGACTTCATGAGCAGGACAAGAAACACATATCATACTTACTATGTTGTTAAACACACTTGGTGTTGAAAAGTCATACAAAACAAAGATTTTGTTAGGTAACCTTAAATAGAAGAACATCTGTTTGCAACAGATAAAGCAAGATGCTCAATCACCATCCCTCAGAAAACCATTTCAAAGTCTTGTATAAATTAAGACAAAAACCCACCACCAACAACAACAAAAAAACAAACAAGAAAACAACTGAAATAGGGTCAAACTTGCTGAGTAACTTGGAATTAATGCAGACAGGAAATTTAAGTTCCCCAAGAGGTTTCAGAGCCTAGGGGAGTTCTGTGTGTCAACCCCACTGTGATTGCTGCAAACCCAACGGAGATCTGTAAACTACTGTGGGTACACAAGGACACAGTGAATTCCAAGGACACAGTACATTAAGCTCTTTTTCATGTGCATGCACACTTCTGCCCATGAAAATCTGTTCTAACCAGCTAGAGTTTTCCAGCTGAACAGTGATGCCAAATTAAGTGTAACACTTTTGCTGGCATCTCACTTCACTATTTCTGCACTTCTTCTTGCACTTAGAAATAGGATTTCACACTATATGAGCACACTGAACTGGTTCTCTTAAGTTGGCTGAAGTCCCTGTTTCTACTGCACAAACCTGAGCTCCACATAAATTCTATGCTTGTTTACCATACCATGCTTGTTTGTGTGACCCATTGGCATTCAACTTGATTGCATGACTATCTAGTACATCCCAGAGTCAGTGAAAATACTCTTGGTGGGCTGAGACCTAACAAGCTCAGCTAGAACTCACTTAGTTAAACATTCCCAGTTTTCTGCTGCTCCAAAAGTGGGAAGGAGAAGGGTAGGGTCCATTTCTGATGGTCACATGCTCAGCATTCAACCTCATATGTTAACTGCCATCACATTCATTTTTTATAATCAGGCTGTCCGAGCCTCCTAGGACTCAACAGTAACAGGTGTCAATGTTTCAGTATCAAATTCAACTATGAATTGCAATGCTGATGTGTCAGATTCTTCTATCATGACAGTACTACCAAGATTCTTCTACCATGACATACTCTGCCAAGTGACAAGAGGCATTGAGGAAAGAAGTGCTTCCACACTCATCCTTAGGTGGTGAGAGTGAGATCTATGGAAGACCACTCACCTCCTTCATATGCCCTCTGTTGACTATCAAAAACTAATACCAAACCCAGAACCCAAATCCTTTGCAGCTCTTACTGAAAACCCCTTACTCAATCCCTTCCAGGAGACCTTTCAGATGAGGCAGACAGCACTGCTACCAGACAAGTGTCCTTCTTGTCTAGTGCATAAACCAAGAAACTGTGAGTTTACAAACACAAAGATAGCAACACTGCTGTTTAAGAGGTGCAAACTTAACTCATATACCAGGCTCACAACCAGTGTTCAACTGCTCATGTGTTCCTAAACATTTCAATCCAAGTAAAACAAAAATCGAAGGCTTCACACCCAGGCAAATAACACCCTCATTCACTATCCTTTTTACAGGAAAGTGACAAGCTATCCCAGCTGTGGCACATGGGACTTCTCCGAGTTCTCTGTTTTGCAAGAAAGGTAATCAAATAAATCCAAATCCAAATCCAGGAATGGAATGGAATGGAATGGAATGGAATGGAATGGAATGGAGTAGAGTAGAGTAGAGTAGAGTAGAGTAGAATAGAGTAGAGTAGAGTAGAGTAGAGTAGAGTAGAGTAGAATAGAATAGAATAGAATAGAATAGAATAGAATAGAATCACCAGGCTGGAAGAGACCCATTGGATCATCGAGTCCAACCGTTCCTATCAATCACTAAACCATGCCGCTCAGCGCCTCATCCACCCATCTTTTAAATACCTCCTGGGAAGGTGAATCAACCACCTCCCTGGGTAACCTGCTCCAGTGCCCAATGACCCTTTCCATGAAAAAAGTTTTTCTAATCTCCAGCCTGAGCCTCCCCTGGTGGAACTAGAGGCCATTCCCTCTTGTCCTGTCCCCTGTCACTTGGGAGAAGAGGCCAGCTCCCTCCTCTCTACAACCTCCTTTTAGTTAATCATGATCATTCCTTTCTGAATCTGTCTGCTAAGATATCCAGCCTCTGCTGGAACTCTATCATCCATCTGCAAGGCTCTTAAAAACATTATTACTGCCTTTACTTTGCATCAGGGAAGGAATATACAGACAGTTTTACTAATGATCTAGTCAATCCATGTTTTCAGTTACTCATTGATCACATAACTCTTCTCCAGAGGCTGTCAAAGTTTGGTCCACACAAATGTTTATCTTGAATGACCTCATGACACTCAAGCACTGGGCCAACTGTCAATACTGGGTGCAGCTTACTGTTTATTGAAACTGTGGTCAGACAGATCAGTCATCCAATGACATCAGATGATGGTCCATTAAATGACTGCACATTTTAAAAACTGTCATCAAAAAATAAAGACCAAAGCAATAAAAAAATAAAAATAATTGACACTTTAAGCCTAGAATAATTTTTTTCTGCTGATGGAATCATTGCAACAGCACTGCAGAAAATAGCCTGCAATTCTCTACCTAATTCAATTTCAGCTTAAAAATATCTGAAAAACCCTGTTTGATATAAGTGCTGCCATGTTTGACCTTTTATTACATTTCAAAATGGTTTTAATTCAAACTGTCTGTTTAACAGTTTCCAAGGACATGTTCTTATCTTGTTAAAGGCTGTTACTACATTCACTTAGTGCAGTTTTCAAGGATCTCATTTGTTCTCTATGAATGTTCAAAAAGGCTGGCTAGGAGTTCATGGTATCCTGCACATGTTCCTTTAGAAACACTGGCTGTATGTCATCTGGCCCTGGTGGTTTTTACATGGTTAGTTTTACCAGATATTCTCTCATCCTCCCTTCAATAACATGCTGGCTAAACCAGTGTAAGTTCTATGATGGTCCGTAACAGCACCGTAAAAGCACTTTCCTCCATCTTCCAAATGCTGTTGGAATACTCCAAAGCTGTTCTTTCAAGAGCTTCTCTCTTTTTATTTTCCCTTCCTACCTCCACAGTTTTTGCTTCCATGCTGCAAAATAGTATAACAAATATTTCTGCATCACTACAGACTTTGCACAAGCACTGACCTCCTGGTGGAGAGTTCTTGAAGAATCGGGTCACCAAAAAATCCATTTTAAAACACTTCTTGTTTCTATTCACTCCATTTTCACATAATACTCATTTGACTGCATGGCTTTATCTACCCTAGAAGCAAATTCGTTGTTTAACATGTCAAGTAAGAAATGCTGTATTTACATCTGCACCAATCCATACAGTCAATTTTCTTCATTTAAAAGGTAACATAAGCAACAAAGCTTAAGCTGCTGCAATAAATTGTTTTGGTTAAATACAGAAACTCCTCTGAAACCTTTTCATGGTTTTGATAGGCTGCTTGAGAGGGGCAGGAGGGAGCAGTAGAAGGAAAGTCCCCTGCCTGCTTCTATAAAATTTTTTGGAGTCTTTCAAATTCCTAGCCTCTGGCACAAGAAAATATCTTTGCTTTTGTCATTAGGGCCTTCATCCTCAGTCCTTTTCTCTTTAAAAACCCCATAACAGTGAAGAGTGACCGTCAAAGATATTGGCAAGTGTAATGGTTTGATTTTGGCCCCTTTAAGAATAGCCAGGTTGTGGTTGAAGAAAGAAAACTACAATACCAAGTATTCCACACAACTTCCTTCTATGTAAATAAGGGTTTAATTGGGGGTGGGACACACCTCCTTTTTCCGGCCAGGCATCCATCTTATCTTCAGTCCGGTCAGGAGCGGCATAGAGTGCCAGTGGTAACTTTGCTATCTGAGGAGTGTGGTGATTCATTTTCTCTTGTTAGCTTATATTAATNGGAATACAGCTAGCACACAAAAGAAGCTTTTGCAGATAGCACACACTCTGGGGGACAAAAAACCTGCCAAAGAGCCCAAAGGTTCCCCTTTCACAAAGAGTGGCTATATGGATGCACCAAGCCTGTTGCAACAGCACACCGGGTACTGTTGGGAATTTGGACCATTGGCTGGCTGCTGGCACTAATGCTTCTAAATGCCGAAGTTCTCCTGCTCTGCAGGTGTGAAATGTCACAATCTCCGCCACACTGCTACAGCTGTTTAGCACAGAGCTCCCAAAACATTTACTGCTTCTGTTTCATATAGCAACACATGCCAAATAATTACTTTAGATAGAGTTCATGTACCACCCTGTGCTACTAGCCACAGGTGGACCATGGTTTGGGGAGGCCATAGTCATGCATAGCTTGTGACCTTTACAGCACTGCAAAAAGTCAGATAACATGATCCAAACAGTCTGTCCAAGGTCACTGCACAAACTAGTACAGCTGAGTGCACTAAAACATCCTTATCCTTCCACATTTCATTTTATACTTGATACATTCTAACAGTAATTAGTAAGTATTTCCTATTCAGCAAAAGCTTATGGTAACTACTGCATTAATGGAATGAATGTATAATTATACTTCATTTGCAATATTTCTGACAAATTTGGGTCTCAAGTCTGTCCCATCTCTTGAGATTCCAAACCAAAAGGGCACTGGAATTGAAGGACTTTCCATATTTACAAACAGGCAATTTGTTTAATTAAGATAATTCATAAGGTCTTCCCAGGAGAGGGCCTCTCACTTCAAACTGAATGTGCCTTTCTGTGATAGGCTAAGGAGATCAACATGACAAAAGCTTTTGTTGTTGTTGTTAATTCCAAGGCAAAAAAGTCCTCAGAAAGATGCTCAGAATCAGAATTATCTGCTTCTTTGGAAGCAGAGCAATATTTCACAGCAACTACGGTAAAATGAAAGGGTAACCTCAGATGAATCAAATGAAACTACAGGAAGAAAAAATCAAAATTGATACACAAATAAACATGAGGAATTATTGGGAAGGTAGCCATATTATCACACAGGATCTGTGGCAGCACTGCACCAGAAAATTTATAAGTTAACATGATGCCTTCACAAAAGGCATTATCCAAGAGCGTAATATGCAAACATTGGGAAATAATCAACCTGTCCTATCCAGCCCTGTCAAGGCCTCTACCAAAATCTTGTACCAAATACTGGACACTGCTGAGAGACAAACAAATTCAGACTCCAGAAGTGAAAAGGAAGACTGTTGAGAAGTTTGGAAACATAAGCTACAAGAAAGGATAAAGAAACTAACTTGATCAGCTCAGAAAAGAGAAGCCTGAGGAAGAAGACAGCCATCACCACAGTCCACACTGCCTACAAAAGGTGGTTAAAGGAAAAGGTCACCAAGTTGTTGTTCACAGGTTGGAGATGACAAAACAACATTGGTTCAGCTTGCAATAACAAGTATTTTAGGTACAAAGGGGAGCTAAAATGGGAAGGAATCAAGCAGGGATGCATTCTCCAGGGTCACTATACAGTCTCCATTACTGAATTTAAGACACCATTAGCCTTATTTCCTAGGCATCATTTTGGTGTAGTTCTGCTTTGGGATAAGAGGAAGAATTAGGTCTCCACAGTGTGTTTTTATCTTTCATACATAAATGCTCACATGCTATGAGTGTAAGTACTGTCTTCTTCAAGTACAGAGATGCTAACTGGAGACAGAAAAAGATGCTGACATTAGGAAAGGCTGAGTATGCAAAGCAGAGCCCGGATGCACAGCACACCTGGTCCTCCTGCCACTGAGCTCCCACCACACCTTGGAACTCCCTGTGAGCTACTCCTGTCGTTAGGACGCAGTGCATATTAGATGTCTTGATATGACGTGCTCATGTTGTGCATTTCTGTGTTGCAATGCACATTTGATAGTTTTTCAGCTTTGACATCTAAACCATCATCTGCTTACCATTCTCCTCAGGCTATATCATAAAGGAAAGGAAGCTCAAAAAAAAAAAAGGCTAATTTCAGACAGTAAAGTGGGTAAGATATCACGTACTACCTGTCCCTAGCCAATTAAAGGCAAAAAGGAAGAAAAGTATCTTTGTAAACTGTATTAGAATGCACAGACAAAAACTAGCAAGGTGCCTCAAACAGGCATTTCTTACTATACTAGTATCAATTAAATTGTTCCAGTGCATCTCCATTTTGAATTGACAAAATACTTAAGTATTTTCTCTTTTTAAAATGATTATGGTTTTGTTTACCCAGATATCTCTGCAATGCTCCCCATCTTCTAGACCTAGCTACTTTGATTAGAACGTTCTTGTTTCAAGTAGTACCAGTGTACTGGAAAGCTGACCACTGAAATAAAGCCTACAGTTGTATTGATGAACAGTTTGATCCAATATATAGTCTTTTTTGCATATACGTGTTTCCTTATTTTAAAAAGTTCCAGATGCTGTGTAATATGAAAAATAAAGTAGCTAAAGAACTGGTGCACAAAAATTAATTAAAAGCCATCTAGTATGGGGAAAATAAATGCATGCAGAGAGTCAGTGTGCAAAATAATAAGAAAATCTTCCCAAAGATTAATTTCTGAGAAGACAGGCTATGGAAAAGCATACTTTTCTCGGTAAATTCATTAAACTCAGGAAACCCATAAGATCTGAAATGTTTCTGTTTGTTACATAACAGAATAACTTAATCTTGGAGATGGACTACATAGTGGTGGTAAGCATTTTCTCAGAATCATAACACCTGATGACAATAAAAGGTATCCACATCATATGAGCTCACAACCCAAAGAAGTTACGTGCAAAGAAACTCAGTCAGGAATTCCAGTAACTACCAACTGCAGCCACTTAATTCCTCCTTTAATCTCCACTCTAAATTAATTAAATAAATCAGTTTATTTACCCAGTATGTTTATTAATGTACAAATTGTAAATTAGCTAGATCAGTTAAACTAGTTGTTAATTTAGCTACTGAACAGAAACCATTCATGCACACCTACACAGATTACAGGCCAGTCAACTCAATCCTGTAGCAGAGACAGATTCACAATATATTTCTAGCAACTAGGAAAGGTTGCTGAAAGTGTGACTGCAGCCAAAGTCTTGCATTGGTCTCTGCCATGCACAGCTACTATCCACAAGTCTAAGTTTTGCAAGACAAGTTATGATTTCTCAGTAATCCAATCCTTCCCAATAAATCTCTTCTTAACCTTGCCCTCCAACTCCTTGTCTTTCTCACATCCTTTTCATGTATCTCTCATAGTGCTGCTGCTTCTCTTTGGCATGCTTGCACACACACACATACACACGCCGCTTCCACACATACATGTGTCATCAAGATAAATCTGAATGCAATTTCAGACCAGTGTCACAGAGCAGCTGAGTCTACTCCCTAGTGCAGGATGGCTTCAACAGAGATGGGTATCTCTGTCCCTCTCAGACCTCTGTCCCTCTCAGACTCAAACACTGGAGGCAATGCAGGCAGCACTGATGGCTAGTCCTAACACGGCTGAGGTAGAACAGCAGCTGCAAGAATTCGCCTGTACTAGCAAGCTTACACTTAATTGCACAAACGAAAAGAAACATAACTGCAGCAGTGTCAGCAGCACCTGATGCTGCATCCCTAGCGCAGACTGCCTAAGGATTGTACTTGGAGACAAGTAGGATGAGAATGCATGGACCATGCAAGTGCCTGGATGCCAGTGTTGCCATGTAAAGTGGAACATGGGTAGCAGGTTGAACAGCAGAAGGAGGAATAGTTACCAGTGGTTTGCCCGCATTCTGCCATACCGCTACAATGCCAGCTCCCACTTGCAAGATATTTGGTGGCCAGAAGCTTGACGCTATCAGCCACAATCAGCAGTAGGCAAAGGAAAAGGCTCCTGCTGGAGAGGGCTGGAAGAAGAGGCTCTAGAGAAGAGGCAAAAGTCAAGTTTAAATCTTGGTAGCAGATAGGATTTGCTGCCTAGTCTAACCACACATGCAGGTTTCCCTTGACTGTCATTGCATCAGTTGTTCTTACTTCCCCTTGAATCACTGAAGTCCATATATAATTATAGGAGAGAAAAGCAGTCAGAAAACGATTTTGTGTCAGACCATTTACATAGACCTCAAATTCTCCACTAAGTTGCTTACAATTTCCAAACATGTCCAGGAGTCTTCTCTCAGTGTAAACAATAAACCTTGTATTGCCTTCCTTAGTACTGACTTTCAGAGTAGTCCACAGGTAGACACTTCTAGTTTTTCCCTGCTGTCTTATTTAACCAATGACTTGAAAGCCCAGAAGAAATCTGCATACAGCAGCTGTAACTTTTAATGAGTACTGAGACAGCAAGCAAACAGACATTCTGGAAATACTGGGCAGAAGGAAATCAAAGATATGAGAGCTGCAGAACTAGTTCAGGAAGTCAGGGTACGACATACCCAGCCAGCTCTCTGAAAGTAACAGTGAGGTTTTTCAAAAGGGGTTCCCCAAAATAAACCTGTGTTTAAGCTTCTGTATACAAAGAGATTTCATCTCAAAAATCCTGTGCCTCTTTCAGCACAATTAGAACAACTGCAAGTCACCTCTAAAACAGAATTTAACCTTCACAAACAAGCATAATGGGATACCAATTTAAAAATAAATGATTTTGGAACTACCAAACGGATTTTCAGCTAAGCTAAAGTCCTGTTAGGTCTCCAGTTCTCATAAAATCAAGATTACTGTTATCCACTGCAATTGAAAACAAAGAGATATTTCCACAGTCTGAAAAATTCTAATGGAAAAAGAAACTCTTTCCAGTGTGCTTTTATGTGTAACATTAAAAGTTATAACTGAGAAAATATGATTCCTTGGCCTGATGCTATGAACAGTGGGGAGAGAAAATAAGGATTAGCTAAAAGGACTGTGCTGAAGGACAATTTAAACTGCAGAACTCAAGGAGATGACTTCCAATTCAGGCTTTCTCCTGTTTTATTTCCTATAAAGACAATGCCACATACTAACGAAAAGCATGAGCTGTATGAGCAAAAAATTCAGATTTCCCTTGATCTGAGTTACATCAAGCCCACATTTTCAAAAGGCCAAAAATCCTCACCCTATCCAGGATTAGCACCTGTCTTCATCTACACTGGTATCACTGCTGTAAGCATAAGACAGAGAAAAGATAGTGAGCAAAGTACTTGGAAAGCAAGCCACAAACTTCATGTCTGCTCTAGGGCTACATGCTAACACTTTTCATTTGTATCACTGCTCAGAGTTAAGCTAAACCAACAAGAAGCAGTCTTCCCATCCCCAGAAATATGAGCAGATATACTGCACCTCCCTAAGAGCTGGAGAAATCACTTGTTCACTGCTCCTGCAGTGATGCTGATGATGGGGCTGCCACAACACAGGCAAAGTTACTTTGAGGAGGTTCAGACCTAACATCCTCTAGCAAACTGCATTCCTGGAAAGAACAAAGATGTTTTATACAGATTTTCAAAATGTTATACAGATTTTGGTCTATCCCAGACAGCCCTAATGAGCAAAGATTTTCAGATGTAGTCAGAGGATATGAGTCCAAATCCCATTGAGAGTAATAGGACTTGTTCTTCTAAACCATTTAGCACTTTCCAAAATCTGCTTCAGCTAACATGCATTTAGTTATCTGGCAAACACTACATCCAGGAGCAAAGTGCGTGTTCTACCTTCACACTGCAAGAAGCTTATGGGAAAACGTACATAATTTCAGAAGCACTTTCAAGTTATTCTCAGGTGACTTCTGCAGTTATTTGCCAGGTGGTGTTCAGCACACAATTTCATATGTTCCTCTCTGACCCAGCAACACTCATTTAACCATGGGAGACAAAGCACTTCGGAACATTAGGTCCAAGCATCTGCCAGACTCTGCCCTAATTTTTGTAATCTGAATGGGTTTACTCTGCTGCTAATTTTCAACATGCCCACTGGAGACAGAAATGTAAAATACAGTTCCAGTCTCCAAAATAATTCTATTTACCCTGATTAGGGCCCTGAAAGTAAGAGAAATTCTGAGGCATCACCCAACTTCCCCACTAAGAGGTATGTAGAAAGAGGTATGCACCCACACTGGTGCAGCATTCTGCTCTAAAATAATTATGTTTTAAAAGATAATCTTCTCAAATGTGACAATCTAGAGGAACAGAGATCTATTAAGAGGCAAAACACAATAAATACATGCCATAGTTGGGTGTATGCAATGCTGGACCACTGTCAATCCTAATAAAATCTGTACTAAAATGAAGCCAGCATAAATTTTAAAAATCCGCCTTCACAAATAATTTAAAAAAGAAATTATTTTTAAAACAGAAAAGATCATAAATAAGAGCAGTATCACCTGAAGCTAACAGACACATTTATTAACAGAACAGTGAGTGGAAAGAGTAAGTAAAATATTATGGCATTTTCTTTTCTCCTAGGCAATTATTTGGTTGTTGCAACTTTGTTCCCATCCATAAAAGCATACTTGTAATCCCAATCAAAGTTTTCTACTTTTTGCCAGTTCAAAAAGGCATTCTTGGCTCCTGAAAGAAAACATTTTAAATCTATTTTACTAACAAAACTTCAGTGCATGTGAACCATCTAGACATAATGAGGGTTAAGTCCACCCTCATTCAAAGCAGTTGGGCTACACACACCTCCTCAGCTTGCTTTGCAGTAACAACCCACTTCCACCTCTCTGAAAGGCTACTGAGATGGTTTGTAACCAGATTCTCAAAACAGGAAAGGATCAGCTCCTCAGGAGTCCTTTAAAAAATGAACTTAACAGTGTGACTAAAGCATGTAGACAGGTTATACCTGTTTTGGAAAGTTAACAGCAGAAGCAGTATGCTACCACACTCTCAGTTCCTGTGTAAACTTTTGCTACACAGAGCTAGCCCAGGAAACTGGCATGGCTGAGATGTGGAGAGTGCTACACCATGTTGTCATCCTGAACAATATATATGGAAGTCTGCAGGAGCACATCACAGCATATGCTTCCCTGCTAGGCCACAGGACCTGTTTGCAGAAATTTGCCTCCAGCCACCACTTTGCAAGTCAAGTTCTCCATCTCCTTCTCCTAACTACCAAAATCTTCCTCTGCTCTAGACCTTGTTTTGAAAGCACTGCTTGACACCATTGCACAGGTCCCCTGGCCTCAGCCACTTTTAATTTTTATCTGGTGGCAACTAGGGACTTGTATGTGTGGTAACTAATCACTTTGAGGAGACAAACACAAAGAGAATTAAGGGAGACGAGATCACACAACTATGCACCCTGGAGCATGCGTTTGGAACATCTGATCCCTCCTCTCTCACTTCACGTACCTGAGTCATACAACAGAATAGGTGCTCTATGCTCTTCTCTCTTCAAGGGAAAATGCATTTTGCATAAGTAGGGTAATTGCAAAACATGCTACACTGCAGTGCAGGGCTGAGGCCAACCTAGATTGTATGTGAACAGTTAAGATGGATATGTTAGTATGCCATTCCTCTGAACATATCACAGTAAGCTAATTATCCAATAGCATTTATTACACTTTGATTCACTCCTTCAGATGCCTGTATTGCCTTGAACTTTCCATCCTGTCTAAACCAGAACAAGATGCTAGCCAGGCCTTGGCTAAATACACCAACTGAGCTACCAGCTTTCCTGCTAATGGAAGTTCAAAACCTACTTGCTGCTCTTGTGCAATCACAATGTGTTCCAGCTGCTCAGTGAGATACTACACTGCTTGCCTGCAGCAGACTAAGTAAAAGCTAGAATACAGCACCCATAAAGAATACCAAATGCAGAAGACATTTAAGAAGAGGCCAACACATACTTAGTCAGCTCACATGCTTTGAGCAGTTTGAACAGGCCATGCTATTTATTGGCAGGTCAGTGTCAGCAGTCAAAAAATTCTCATTACAAAGACCATATTTGAATAGAAATTCTTCTCTTGTAGATACAGTCCCAAACCAGACCCTTTGGGCTCAGTTATAGTGAAGTTTTCCACTTTCACTAGATTGAAAGATTAATGCAGACAACAGGTGAAGGACTGAGTCTGTTACACACCTTATTCTCCTGTAGAAGATCTATTTTAACATTACACCACTGATAAAAGCTTATCTAGCTCTTCCTCTCATCCCTTCTTCCTTAGTCCTGACTGCATTTTCCTGCATGTATTTTCCACCATGCTTTCTCTGTCACTACTGGACCCTTCTCCAGTTTATAAGCCACTGAAGTGTTTTTCCTTCCAAAAGCAGCAACAGCGCTGGGTTGGTTACAAGGTTTTCTGACTAATCCAGTCCCCAGATTTAGGAATAGTGAGCCAGTGAGGACTTCAATGCAGTAACTGCTAGACTATCCTGCAACCCCGTGGTATGTTGCATCCCTCAGTTTTCTGATGTACCCACATACTGTCTTCTGCCTGTGATTTCCGCTCAGGAGTTCTCTGGCTAAAAAGATCCAGTACATGTTTTGGACCTCCAAATCCAGAGTGGGTTTGATATGTGGGTCTGGAAAGGTTATCTGTTTCTGCCTTACTAGAGTAGGCTAGCTTCCTCTAATTCTTATTACAGGGTAATGAGACAAAGCAATTGCTTCATCTCTGTGCCTGTCTGGTCAGCACCTGCTCTGTGCTTGACAGTTCAGTAGAATAGCGTTCACCATCCCACAGCATAAATTTACCTCTAGCTCAGGAAGTCCCTATGCCTCCTATAACCAGAAACTGGGACATCATGTGGGGGGAAGTAAATTTATGCATGTCATGTTTCTAATGCTCATTCCCCAAGTACCTAGTGGATGAAATCTAACTGAAACCATAACTCTTAATTTTTATAGTTAAGCATAGTTAATGCAGAGTTAAGTATAGTGAATGCAGAGCTCTCATTAGAGATTCAGGCTGAGCTGCAACAATGGGAGCTGCTATGTTCACTCTCTGTCCAGGGTTTCATGTTTTACTCTTCACTGGAAAGACCATAAGTGAATAAAATCTGTCTTGTCCCACAATTGTAAACACTCTTAGTCCAGGAGAGGGAAATTGATCTGCAAAGCAGAACAGGAGTGTTCCTTGCGAGATCTGATTAGATGGAGCACTGAACTACACTTTAAATTCAGTAGAGTCTACAGAGTAGCAAGCTGCAAATCAGTGACAGATGAGTTGTTTCAGCACAAAACAAGCCAATGAAAAGGTGAGAAAGACTTTTGCCAGCTACACAGTAAGAGAACTCTCTGCTGTCATAGGCCACACTGCTAATAATTATTGATGCAATGCTAGGAAATCTTTTGCATACTCCTCTAGCCAGCTTGCTGTGCAACATTATAAGCTTTGCACTGAAATGTAAATCATAATGGGCTAAACCTGTGTATTATTTCAACTGTATGTGTCACCACCATCTCAGTACCACAACCAGACTGCTGCTTCCCAACACACTCCTTCCTTAATGTGCTGAATCTACAAAGCCCTGCCTTGCTATAAATTAGTGCAGGGATCCAATGGCAATCAAATCTAGGTGGTATCACTAGGAATCTCTAGGACAATTTGTGAGGCACTCCATGCATGTTCCCAAAAGACCTGGACATCTGAAACATAGGGATACATGAAAAGTGATGGAGAATATCAAGGACCTATCTCATAAGTTGTACTCTGTGTCTTCAATTCTGCAGTTAAGCATTGCTTTCTCTGGGTACCATTCCATTTGCCAGATAAAGCACAGCACAACAATGCAACTCACTTCTATTAATATTTCAGTGGCAGAATTTGGTGCAAACCAAGACCAGCCAACTTGAAAAGCCTTGAAGCCAAATTCTGCAAGGTTGCACAGTGCTTGAAAACTAGCTAAACCAGTATGAACAGATATGCATGAAGTATAAACAGACTTCTACAAGACATGCTAAGTGACTGCCACTGGCATAGGCTGTAGAGGTAGAGAAGAAAGCAGTGATGCCAAAACTAGGAGCTGGTGTCTTGTGCTATATTCCCTGCACACTCTCCCACTCAATGACTCTGCAGTACCTCTAAGGCTTAGTAGTCTCTGTTCTTGAGAAATTTGACTGTCGCCTTCTCCGTTCCTGCATCAACTCTTTCACAATTCATCTTCCCACAGCTGCTCATGCTGTGCAGTTCGGAAGCCTAACTCAGCAATCCCTTTGCTGTTTGACTCATGCTGGGACAGAGTTGTTTCCTACCACAGTTCCATCACTCCTCAATAAATACAATGACATGGGACTGAGAATAGGGTCATCTTCCTGGCAGAAGCCATGGCTGGGAAATGGATTGGCTTCAGGCATCACTATCTCCAGGGTTTCATCCAACATGTGCCTAGACCCTGGACCACTTTCTTGGAGAGCCAGGCTGGATTAAGCAGCAGCGGGAACAGAAAACAAACCAGAGTTCAAGCAGACCAGCAGTGCCAAAGCACACACTCACACTCTGGCAATGTAGAAGCTGGCAATTGCAAGCAGAAGTGTTGAGGCTAAAGAGGATCTTGCTCAATCAGGTGTGAGATCCCAGCCACAAAGCTGATGTTTCTCCAAATTAGGTAGCATTGCACCTCTGTCTGGCATGGATGACATGAGATGGAAGGATGGAAGGAAATTACTCTTTATCAGAAGCCTACAGACAGGCTCTGAACAGGTGTCTGTGTTGTCCCCTACAACAAAAGGCAACATGGACAACCTCTGGCTCACTGTGGAAGTCCTTGCAAAAGTTAATGAACAGAGAAACCAGAAACTTCAGTTGTGGAGGAAATGGAGAGGTATCAGAGTAACTGCGTTGTTCCCAGCCTTGCAACAAATTACATTTTTGCTCCTTCTACCAAGTTGATAGGTGTCTGTGCACTTCCCAGGACTGGAAAACTCTGTAACAATCTGTGAGATGTCATTGTTTATATACAGCACACCCCCGGTGAACCTGTTTCAGCTGCTCATATTCTGTCCTTGGTTTCCTCGGTGGAGAAAAGTGCATCCCTTTTTACCTCACAAGGGGCCATCATTGAGTAGAAACCTAATCTTTATTCCTCCCACCTCCTCCTGCCCAATCTTCTTGATGCTTCCTTTCAGCTCTGGCTCTGCAAACTGCTACCTGCAGAGCATGGAGATGCATGAATCTGACCAGAACCATCATCCTACCCCCAGGGCATTTGCCATGGTGTGTTTAACAAGGTTATGGGAGATCAGCAACCAAACTGGTAGGTGTCTGGGCTTCTTTCTTTGTCATCATCCTGCAGGTAGGACCACTAGCTGGTGCATGCGTGCACATTGAGGGCAGGCACAGAGCTAGGACATCTGCTGCCCTAGATCTGCACCTGTCTGCCAGCACACCACATGTGCTTGCACTCTATGCTGAAGGAGGAACCTTCAAAAGACTTCAGCCCCAAAGAGGCCTGCAGCACTCCAGAATGGAGCTAAAGCTTCTCTGTGCAAGCAGCAACACTCTTGCAGAGCTGATACCAGTCACCCATCTGTCTAGAAAAGTTTATGTAACAGTTGCTTTTCCCTTTAAAAATGAACCCTGCTGGAGGCCACAGTGCTTGCTTACCGAGAGTCAGTCCTCAGGCACTCCACTGGTTTGCATTAGCTCTGTCTGACTCTCTTGTGAATAANAGAAATTAAAGGAAAACACCCAAAACTCTGGATAAGTGATTATATTAAACTCGAAAAAGGAACCAAACAGGAATGCATTTAAAACTCGGTTTTAGCTCTGCCCCCTTGTGCTTACTCAAAAAAAAAAGGGGGGGGTATGAGCCCCATATTTGGGGCAGATAAAAAAAAAGGAAAACAAAAAGGCTGCTCACTCTTAATAGGAAAAGGACTGTATTTCCTAATGCCTGTGGAGTTCAGAGGCAGAGGGGAAAGTGACAGTAGCAGGATCATACATAGTGCCATAATACCAGAGTGCCAGACAAGACAGATCTGACTGAAAGTTTCTAGAAAAAAAAAACCTATATGTGGGACAGAGTGCAGAATGACAGCCTAAGGAAGAGGTTGGGATTAACTCAAATCCCCATTCCTACGCGTCTCCCCTGCTCCTGCTACACACATGCCTGGGTGGGGAGGGGGGCTGGTGCTATGCATACAACCATGTGAGTGCAAAGTAACACTTCATTTAGCTTCTGTATCAGCAGCAAGGTGTGCCCTAGGCTGCATTTACTTTAAGATGGAGGAAGAGGAAGAAAAAAACACAAGCCATGGGAAAGCAGAACTGACTATAGAGCATTTTTCTTAATGTTAGGTTGAAGGCTCTTGACTGCATAAACCAGAAGAATTTTAGGGATAGCAGGGACAAGCTGATTGACCTGAAAGAGCAGATCGCTTGCAACAGTTTCCTAATGAGCAGAGATCATATGGGTTGGTTCTAGCTCATGTGATGCACTCATTCATTCCCCATTCAAAACTCAGGCACTGCATGCATGGGTAACCATTTAAAGCCTAAAAAGAGAGCTGAGTGTGAAAAACATATTTCTAACAAAATCAATGAATCAGCACTGATTTGCAACCACTGAACATTTGAACAAGTAGTTTTCAGCATGTAAGCCAATGCGACTAAGGCAGTTGACTACAAAACTAGTACTCTGCAATGTTACACAACAGAAATATGTATAACATGCTTGATATAGGGAACTAGTGCTTTCTTTGGCTGTGGTACATCTCAGGAAAGCAGTGTGCAGTGAGGGATAAAACTGAAAGTCTGCCCTACACCTGCACAGAAAGTCAGTTGTAAGCTCAGTGTACAATAGCTGTGTTTTCCAGAGAGAGACACTCTCCATGAGGCCAGTGGGTCCTATGTTCATTTGAACAGATCTAAAATGAGAATTTATTCCTAGGACTTTTCACATTTCCTCTAGAGAGACTGAAGTAGAAATCCACTGATGTCTGCTGCAGATTATTCCCTGAGTTACATAAGCATTGCATCAAGAAACAGCAACTGACTTTTCACAAAATCCATTATGACAAGACTACAGTACCTTTCCCAATTTCCACAAACTATCTGTTTCACACTTGACCTCTTTGCAAGGCTCAGAGCTTCACCAAGGCTACTTACATAGGAGGAAAAGTACCACAGATTAGAGCAGCTTCCCTGTAAAACCAATAATAGATGTGAAGCAGGTGACCTTGTGTCTGGCTATATGAGACTCTCCAAGGACTGCCCAAAAGCTATAGGATTCCTTTTTCATGGTCTTTCATAAGCCAAGTCTATTCTGGCTTGAGGATGCAAGCCTCACTTTGTGGATCCACTACCTTGGCTCTACATGACATGGTAAACCCACTCATGTAGGGAGATTTAGCACCATGCAGCAGCTCTACAGCCATCTGATCTGTTTCTACAGATGTGGGAAAACAGTGTCTCAGGAGACTGTCAGCACTTGTCCTAAAAGCAAGAACACGGAAGCGCGCAGCACGTGGAATCAAAACTATGTAAGCTAGGCAGATACCACTGAGTCACCACCATTGCTCCACTGCATTGCCTGGGAACCTGCTATATGGCATAAAGTCCTGCATAACCCCTTCCAAACCACAGCCATCAGTATGGATCATTGCAAAAGGTCTGCAGGGTGGCTCCTTCCAGAGAGACATTACTGGTAGAAGGGTATATACAACCATGAATGATACAGAAGCACACATCTCTTAAATACAATGATGTCTGGCGACACCTCTGTTTCTCCTCACAGTCACACAGCCTCTGATGAACTTAGATTCCTAAACTGCCAAAGGAGGCAATTCCTCTAAGTTTTAGATGCATGTACACTTTCACATGTAACAGCACTGGAAAAGGAAAACAATGCCTTCTCTCAAAGACTTCACCAGCAAGCTCACAACTTCTGGAAGTTACGAAAACATTACACTCCAGCAGTCACAGACAATGGATGGCTACATAGCTCACCTGCCTTCCCTTATCCACTACGACAGTGTCTTTGGCCAGGTTCCCAATCCTCACTGAACATGGGGAGGATAGGAGAGACATCCATACCTATCCATTATGCTATCTATAACAGTGGCACCAGAATGATATTTTAGAAACAGTTTTGTGATAGCAGTAATTAATGCCAACTCTCATTTTGGCCAACTATCAGTACATATGGAATGAAGAATCCAGCCTGGAAATTTTAGGTTTTAATGTGAAACTAGACCAGTCTAAAATAACAACCAAATTTTAGGCAAAGGAAATGGACTGTTCCCAGATGATTCATTACAATACTACTGAGCAGACATGCTATAACTTTCCCATGTGGTATAAACAATAATGGTGACTTCTATTACTTACAAGCATCAAAAATCCCTTAAGTTTCCCACCTGCATACGTCACAGGCTCCCTGCTACTATTGGTGCCCCAGTAACTACTGCAAACACTGACTCAAGCTGTCTTCATAGAAGCACCTAGGAAAGCATCTCACATTCCCAGGTAGCCTCAGACTGAAGGGATCTGGCAAAACAAGTGCTTTTTAAATAATTCTTCATCCGCCTGGTGCACCCTGTGCTTTGTGCCACAAATCAATGAGAAACCAAAGGAGCTAATGGTAAAGGCTGTTGTCATTTACCAAAATCCCAGCCCTCCACTCGACAGCACACCATGAGAGGGGAGCAATGCCATATTGTACTCTCTTCCTCTGCAGTACTGGGTTTGACAGTCATGTTCTCTAGTTATCTTCCAAGACCTTTAGAACATCAATGTATTCCAGATAAGACCTCCAGCCTTATCAGCCTGACTTCCATGCTTTGCTCTTAGATGTTTGGGACTTGCCTTTAACAACAGAGGTCAGCCTTCCAGGTGACTCAGCTCTGCTGCCACACTGACCCATTGCTTACCTCCCCTCCATCTGTAGGATGTCACTGTTCGTGCAAACAATTATTTGGTATTTATATCACTGACAACCACTGGATAATGAAGGGTCAGGAAGACATACTTTTAGTACTTTTTAATAAATGCCTTCTAGCTTCCTTCCTTCCTGGCAGAGGATGACTCTGCCTGCAGACATTTTGTGAGAATGGTCACTTCTCCTGGGCTGTTTACAATTACACACTTTGATTTTGTCTAGCATGTACACCTGTACCAGAGTATCTCCAGGAACAAAATCAGAAGCCTACAAATCTATGTGTATTTATGTTAACATAATGACTTTTATCACCAAAAATCATATTCTTATCAAGCAGTGGGATCACATTTGTCTGACAAGGCTAGTTTCCCATTCAAGGGAAATTGGCTAGCATCATCCTACCTTCTCGCAGCTCTTTACCAGCTGCAGGGCCTATCAAGCTTCTCATGCTTTCAGCAAACTCTCTCAGCATAATGCTGAAACAGTACGGTTTTTCCACTTCTTTCAAGTTTTCTGAGTGCCTATATTAAGGATTCAAAGAACTCCATGGCTTAGTCTCTAAACATTCTCCATTGTGAGTTAACCATTGATAATATGTTGTACATTTAAAAAACCACTGAGATTTAACATTTTTCCTTAATTACTGAATACAATTTCTTACTGGAACAGGAAGTATTTCCTTCAGACCAAGCTTTGAATATATGGCCTTCTCCTTTCTGAACACCAAGAAATAGTTACTGTTTTTTTCTGCTTTTTTCTATTTTATAAGCAACAATTTTGCAACCCTGTTCAGTATGGAGCCTGTATTATTGCTAGGATTTCATGAATCCCCCATACATGTAAAGAATCTCTTCTTATTGTTTCAAATCCACTTCCCAAAACCTCTTCATTGCTACACTTCAATTATCTCACCAATTGTCTACATTTTGTTGCAGACTTCCTGTTCACAATTTTTCCTCTATTTTTCCATTAATTTTATTTTGGGTTTTCTGTTGTTGCTTTCATCTCTTTTGTTAATCAAAATAGGGTTTTTTTAAACTAAAGAATTCATCTTTGCAAATGCAGAATTGTGATTTCTCAGGGATCTAATATAGGATTCTTGGATAACTACCAATTATGATTCACATTTCTATGCCTTTCCTCACACTTTATTTGGCCTATCAATATTTCCAGTTTGGGAAAACTGGGCTTCCTTAAAGGACCAGTCATACATATTCTTGTTTAGGACTAGATACTCCCTTTTCTCATAGCAAATTAAATTTAGTTACAATTACTTGTACCTAAACAAACATTCTTTTCAGTTCAGTACTTAATTTAATTTTATAAACTGGTCTTAAGTCTGAGGTCTTAAACTGCACTACTCCAAGCTAGCCATGATGCCTTCTAGATAGAGCGTTATTCAGCCATGTGTTTTAGATTAATAGATTTCTTCCAGTGCTGCAAAATCACACCTGAAATATCTAAATGGAAGTATAATTTTTCTTTTTTCTTCTCTGGCAGACTTTCAAGAAGATGCTCGCCTGGACACTGTGCAATACTGATAACAAGTACTTTCATTCCCTGTGTTTTTGTTGATCAGCTACCACCTTGAGTTTTCCACATCTTTGTCTTCTGAGTCACCACCACCTTTACAGCAAATAAAAAGATACATCGTTGCTTCCTCTCTTCTTTCTCCATTTCATCCTTCCTAGAAAGCATAGCTGTAGCCTCTTATTTTTAAACATTCCAAACATGCAGTTCATCCCACTGGACTTCACCTGTAACAATAACCAATTTATCTTAACAAACAGGCCTTAAAAATTCACACATGAGTTAAACTTATGATCAAACTACCATAGCCTAACAAATTACTGTACTCTGGCTGAGTACTAGAGATTGTCCAGGAGCCCAGACTTAGGCCATACTGTACAAATTGTTTCAGTAGTGATGCCTCCATCATCAGCTCCCAGTCACTCCTTACATGCCTGCCCTTCACCTTTGTGCAGGCATACGGGAAGGTGGAACTGCAGGGACCAGTGTAATTTGTTGAAACACTCAAGATGTCACAGACCACAGACTGGTAAAAGGCTGGGGGTAGGCAGCCAGACTGGAAAGAATGAGTCTGCTTAGTAACGTCTCACAAACGCAAGAATGACAGGTACACCACATACCTACCATGGTCTCAAGGAGACTATAGATACAATTCATCCCTGGATGTCTGCAACTGTTTAGCTATAGAAATAAACTCAGCCCTAAAAATCCCAAGACCATTTTACCAGACATACCACCAGTGAGAGGGCTTCAGTTCCTCTCTCAAAGAGTCACGGAGGAATTTGATATGTTTGTATTTTGGGCCACATGCTGAAACTCCGTTGGCAGGAATTTCCCCATATATACATGGAAGTTGGGAAAGTTCTTTTATGACTGTATGCATGGGATGCCACAAAGCTGAGGTTAATAAATACGCACAGGTGGTCAAACTGCTGCACATACCCAGCAGAATGGGTTGTTTTGGCCAAAATAACATAAGAACTCCAAAACTGAGCTCCAAACATCAGCAGCAAACCTCTGTCTGTCTAGTGCTAGCTAAGGGCACATCTTCCCTGCTGGGACAGCCCTGATCAAGTGTACTAGCAACCACAATGTCAAACCTTCCAAAGGCTGCCCTGCCATGAGATATTCAGTGAAACACCTGGGAAATTTTGTTCTGTGGTAATATTGTACAAGTGTGGAAAGCTAAGTTGCTTTAGCCTTCTTTACCATTGGTTTCTGATGCAATTTGCCTGTCCCTCTGGTGAACAGCAGAGGGATAAAACTTTGGGAAGAGACCAGCGGATTCTGAGTACATGACTGATTTTGCCTGCTCCCCCTGCAAAAGAAATGTAATAAAAGCCCAAAGAAATACCAAAAACTGCTTTTGACCCTGCTTCTTCAGGTGTAACAGAAAGCCAGGACTCAATAGTCTGATGAAAGGTTTGCAGATGGAGAGGCAGATAGATCATAGAATCATAGAAACACCAGGTTGGAAAAGACCCACCGGACCATCAAGTCCAACCATTCCTATCAAACATTAAACCATGTCCCTTAGCACCTCATGTACCCATCCATTAAACACCTCCAGGGAAGGTGAATCAACCACCTCCCTGGGCAGCCTGCCCCAGTGCCAAATGACCCTTTCTGTGAAAGTTTTTTTCCTAATATTCAGCCTAAGCCTCCCCTGGAGGAGTTTGAGGACATTTCCTCTTGTCCGGTCCCCTGTCACTTGGGAGAAGAGGTCAGCTCCCTCCTCTCCACAACCTCCTTTCAGGTAGTTGTAGAAANGCCATTGGCCTTCTTGGCCACCTGGGCACACTGCTGGCTCATGTTCAGTCACTGTCAACCAACACCCCAGGTCCCTCTCCTCCTGGCAGCTTTCTAGACAGACTTCTCCTAGTCTGTAGCACTCCACAGGGTTGTTGTACCCCAAGGGCAGGACTCGGCATTTGGTCATATTAAACCTCATGCCATTGGTCTCAGCTCAGTAGGCCAACCTGTTCAGATCCTTTTGCAGAGGGTTCCCTACCTTCCAGCAGATCGACACTTCCACCCAGCTTAGTGTCGTCTGCAAACTTGCTAAGGGTGCCCTCAATGCCTTCATCCAGGTCATTGATAAAGACATGGAACAGGGCTGGACCTAGCACTGAGCCCTGGGGACACCCATGCAGAGGGTACTGACAAGACCAGACTTCTTATGTTCAAGATCAAACTAGTCTGTAAGAAACACAGCCTAGATACCACGTGAGTTTGCCAAAGCGTGGCCTGTTTACAAGTGCATGGCTCACCGTCCAAGCCAATGCCAAAATGAAAAGAGGAAATTGGAACAAATACAGTTAAAAAAGAGCTACTTGCCAGGCCGTATTAGTTACTGTATTTATGGAGATTTTGTTTATTTCTCTTTTCCTATCTCTCCCCACAAAGAGAAAGAAGTCTCCAGCGCAAGTTTTTCTGCACTTTGCAGTTACTGAGCATTTTGCAACCCTATGGAGACAATCAATGATAAACCGTTCCAGGCCTTCACCTGCAATAGCAGACCTAAAACAACCAGGCCTGTCTGATAGTATGGATCAAAAGAGGGACCTAGCTAATAGAGTACTGCCTGCAAGTGGTCTGGGATTACTCCTCACCAGGTAAGCAAAAGAGCTTATAAGCAAAAGACAGAGCAAACCCTGTGCAGAAACACAAACTGAGAGCGCTAAACTTGCTTTTCTGTCAAGTTTTGCTTTTCTGTCTCGCTTTGCAATTCTACTGCAACAAAAAAAATCATTTCTTGCACAGGATTAGGCCATTCTTTATAGGCTTGTGTCCCCCATCTTACCTAGCAGGGTTTGTAAGTTGTGTCTGTGTGTTTGTTCACTTGAAAGGCAGAAGGCAGGCACAGAGGTGCTCTGATGCTGGGGGCTACCAGACAGCAGCACAGTGCCAAAGGAAGTAATTTTTGAAGAGCCTATTTTGAAGTCTTTGTTTTATTTATATTAAACACAATTAAATTAACTGCCTGAACAGACTGCAAACAAAGCTCAGAAATCAAAGTTTTACAGAACTGCGAACCATGAGAGTTCACAAGTCAGGTTCTGAAACAATCATAAAATTGGCTTAGAAACATAAAAACCATCTGTGTCTAGTTTTCCTTTTTCTCGAGCTGCCTGTGGTGGAAATCTAAAAGTTGGCAGAAGTGAGGATGTGAATTTGTGGTGCAGTACCTGCTCAGACCTGCTCCCAGAAGGACAGCATACTCCTTCTGCCTCAAAGTGAGTAGGTATGGGAAGAACAGCATCTCATATGATGTACGTGCACATTTCCACCCAGTGAGAGGTGGTCATGGGCTTTGAGCTGCTTGACTATAGCAAAGTTTCTTCTGCAGTTCTGGTTACCCTGACCTCTTTAGCTAGCATCTCATAATAAATGTCACAAGGCTGGGCTGCTCTGGATGTTCTAGCTCTATGAACCCATCCCATGCAGCTTCCATATTTATTTCACCTGCAAAACAGTAGAGCAACAGCTTCTCTAAAGAAAGCTGTGTGAAAACCTAAAGTAACTGTCTACAACTACATGAGCTTAAAGGGAACATGATTTGTAACCTATTTTTCAACCTCCCTACCACTTTCTTACAAGGCAGCATAGAGACAAATGTACTCCACACACATTCTCCACCTTTCTATACTGTTAAACTAGAAGTGCACTGTCAGCAGAAGAAAATCATAGGCAATAATGTTAATAAAGCCTCAACCAGATAAGGGATGAGAGCCTTCCCTGCAAGCAAACAGCAGCAGTGCAAAGATTCAAAGCACAGTTAAGCAAGACTGGAGATGCAAACAAGGTTGTCTAACACCGAACAAGGAAAGAGAGGAGTATTGGTGCTCTGCCTGCAGGTAAGGCCTGCACAAGTGATGCACCTTGCGCTGCATGCTCTTCCCTGCACCACAGGCAACTGCCAAGATTGTCTAGGGTAGAGGTACTGTTGAAATCTGCCCTGAAATGCTGTCCCTGCCCTTGCTGGACTGCATCTCCCCTTCTGCTCCTTCCCTTGCTTCACAAGAATGTCTGCATTAAGGATGGGACAGGCTTCAAGTTGCAGAGGTATCAGTCAAAACTTCCCAGCCTCATGAACAAAGATCCTCCCACTTTGGGCTACATGCAGGGTATGCTTAAATAACAGGTCTCATCTATTTCTAAGCAAATACCACTTCCTCTCATCAAACTAGCACCTCTCTGCAGTAAAGACTCCCCAAATCAGGGAGCAACCTTATGCCTACTTGTGATTCCATGGGAAGGCAGAGAGAGGGACAGATGTTACTCCTTGATGTATTTACTCCAGCTGGTTTACAAACACAAAGACACTTGCACAAGAGGCTATACTAGACTGTGCTGCTCCCTGTGGGAAGCTGTGCTATGCTGACCCTCACCTGGTCTCTAAAGAAGGAAAAAAAAAAAGACCAAAACAAAAGCAAATTTATTATGAGATGCTAGCTAAGGAGGACAGGGTAACCAGAACTATAGAAGAAACTTTGGTTTGCCTCCACTTCTGAGGGCACTGAGAGGTCTCCTTGGATACTTTTCCAGTCAGTGGTTACTTCTCAGGCTTCCTCAGGGTTATTCTGCTTCCCCAGCAATCACATCTTTCTTAACTATCTATTACACAAGCAAGTTTAGACACTGAGTCCTGGTCTGCCTCAAACTTCTGCAGAGCAGCCCAGGGAAGGTCGGAAAGTAGATATCCAAAGGTCCAGTGTTTCTTAGGGAGTAGCCTGCACAATGATGCCCACAAAAAGGAGACTGGTCTCCCCAGGCCAAGTCTGAATGAATCTAGGGCATAGCCTGAACTTCCATAGACAGCAAACTCAGTCCTGAGGACACAGATAGAGGCATGGGCTACAGAGAGCAAATGGGAGACTCTGGGTAAAGGACGGTTATCCCATGATCCAGCCTGTGTTTTTGCTGCTGCAATACCCACTCAAGCACTGGTGCCCTTCACACCTCTTCATCTCACCTGGGAGAAGTTCAGCCCATTGAGTGGGTGGCACTGCTCCTCCACTTTCTCCACAGCACCTGTTTGTTTCCTCAGCCGCTCTGCTTCCTGGGCCAGGTACAGATCCAGGACGGGCACACCTCGTGACTTGATGTCTACCTCTGTCAGGGAGTTCACCATCAGCATCACCCACACTGGCCTTTTCCGCTCCCAGTTGCCAGCAATGGCATTGAAGAGGTAGTCTGCATACAGTCCTCTTCCCCGCTGGTCTGGGGTCATCCAAGATGGCATCATGAGCTTGACATACTCCAGGTGCCGCTTGAGCCGGCAGTAGATGTCATGGGGTAGCACATCCTGGAGGTTCTTCCCCTGTGGAAGTAGCTGGCAGCTGGTAAGAGCTGAGATAGTGTAGGGGTCGGTGAGGTCCAGCTCGAAATACACAGTGTGGCTCTGCTGGAAGGCCTTCTTGGAGTTCTCTGGGATGAAATCCCAGACACGTGTGTATGGGACATGGATGGTGCCAAAAAAGTAAGATGGGGGATCCCTCTTGATCGTCCACAGGAAAGAGTTCAGCTCACTTTGCTGGAGGAGGGAGACAGAGCTGAGTGAGTACAGACATTCACAAGGGGCTGCTGCAATACAGGGCTTAAGGAAAACATGGTGCCAAGCCACAGGTCACCTGGCTCAGCAGCTTACGAGTATGGACTTTTCTTAAAGGAGTTTTGCTCACACAGAGTCCTCTTTGACCATCCTTTTTCTCAGGTCTTGATGTTAAAATTAAATTTTCCACAATTCAAAATACAAGAAGATTGGCCCTGTTTTTTCACCTCCCAGGTCTTCTCAACAGTAGTGTTATCCCAGCTCATTACCTGTGCATCTGCCAAAACCAGAAGCAGAGCACAGCTCAACTAGGCTGTGCTCTAGGCAAAACACTTATCCAGCTTTCATCTTTCATTGAGTCAAAAGCCAGCATCACTTTGCTGAATCAGAGCAGGACAGCAGGATTTCAACCACCTTCACCTTGACACACCTCACCTCAGCACAGCAAGGCAATTTTCATCAAAGAAATTGCTCTGACACTTAGTCAGAGAGTGTCACATCATCTTAGCAGAACTTTCTGCTCCAAGCTAGACACCAAACAAATGAGTAACACAAAACACAGCTTGCCAGGACACTTCCTGGAACAGGTAGAAATATTGTTTTACAGGGATGTAGCACGTGGCAGACAGACACACAGCCAAGACCCATTACAGCTCAGTTCTCCTCTTTCTTAAAGAGGAGTGAAGTACACACAGTACCTTGGAAAATAAAGGGAGAAATTCAGCAGGCCAAATTCATACTGTGGATCCAGGGCATACTTTTTTTTAACAGAGGAGGAAAAAGCTTCTTCATTTAGATTAACTTTTAAAATCTGTCAAAAGTCACAGCCATCAGGAAGTCAGAATCAGATCTTAAGTTTGTTCTGCTGCAAAACATGCCTCACAGTATCCCCAGGAATACCGCAGTGCAGTGGTATACTACAGTGCTGTGCTCAAGCCCCAAGCAATCTGATAGTGCAGGAGAGCAGATAGGACAAACTGGATCCTGCCATGCCACTTTACAGCACCAGCAGACACGACCTCCATCACCTACAGAACATATCCCACCAGTGCAGTGGACCTCACTGGAGTGATGGACACAGTTAGTTTCTATCTGTCTGCACAGACAGGAAGAGGCAGCCTTTGCATGTCTAAGTAAGAGGAGAGGCTTCCAGATGCACTCAGACATCTGGTCAGCCTTTAGTTAGCAGACAACTCTAACCTCAGCTCTGAGGCTAAGTTTGCATGTAGGTTGACCTAAGAAGCCTGCCTGACTGCCAAATGCAGAACAGGCTGTTTGGAGGATTTTATTGGTAGCACATTGCCTATAAATTTCTTGTAATAAAAACCTAGGCTCAGAAAGGCTAGTTGTAAAGACTGTTGCACAATGGTTAATCCTGGACAATCTTCTCCGGCTGCTTTTTATGACAAACTCAGGTCATAGATCAGGCAGCAGTTCAGAGAAGTGTTACCATCAGTCCAGTTTACCAACAAAGACTGACAAACCACATACGCTTTAGAGACATCTTCTGACACTTCTGTAGCACAGTGAGAGTCTGAGGGATACCTCAAGACTTTGGCAACACCAGGCTGCAACTCCAGGTCCTATAGAATAGTCCTGGAATGCACTCATGAATTACATATCATAAAAACTTTTCTGAAGATCATGGGAAAAAGGGAAAACAAACCTGATGCAGCTCCAAGAGGTAAACAAGATACAGGGCAATGGGTGAGTATGAATCTGACATAGACTCAAGAAGAACATATGAAAATGAATATGCTAAGTAAAGCAAGAGGGAAAATGAGACAGGATTGCCTCCCATCATTAGTCTGGAGGGGAAAATGGAAGGACCCACCACTGTGGTGAGAAATGAACTGCAAGTAGTTCTCACCCAGAAGAAGAAAGGACCAGAAGTGCTGCTTCGTATCTACAAGCAAGTGAGAAGGCAGAAGAGGCATCTGGGATAAGCATGAGGTCAGAAGGTCAACACTCCTTCTCTTCATACAAGTCTGATCACGTACACGGTAATGCACAAGTCAAGACACAACTTCAAGGAACTGTAAGGAACAAGTGGTCATGAGATAGCTCAAAACTTCAGTCAAGTTGCTGAATAAACCCGATCAGAAGGTTCAAATCCATCCTGATGGATGGTATCAGGCTTCAACGTGCATCATCAGCCTGCTCTGGACTACTGCACACAGTCTGGGGCAGAAATGTGTTTGGCATTGAACTCTCATTTTTTTCTCTTTGCAAATCCCCTCTATTTTCGCATCAGATGCTGCCAGCTGTTAGTGATACCACTGAAAAAAAATCACACAGGTTATAAAGCACAGAGTTAATAAAGTCTCCCTTTAAAAATCCTGCAGCATAGGCAGAAGAAAGCAGGCTGAGACCTAACAAAACTCTTCACACAATCCTAGAGACTGAGACCTTACAAAGCAGAGTGTCTGGGCACACTTGCTGGCACTTCTATGCCAACAGAAGCAGTCATGAACCTGGCAACCCACCCCATGCACTATTCACACCTCCCTTCTCAGAATTCCTTGAAGCCAGCCTAATGGGTTGGAGAACAGGCTTCAGCATCCCACCCATTTACAGGAAACCTTCTCAGACCCTGCAGAGACAGTTTCCAGGCACCAGCAGTTGAGTTGCTTCACGAGGCAGTACTTTTTCTTCAGGAGAGTGACAATGAAGTCCCAGTACTGTTCTGCCTCCATGCCAGACCACATCTAACAGCCTGGTACTGCTTTGAGTGACAGGGGATGGGGCAGTCCTTGATGTGCCTCAGGAAGTCTGTACTTTCCCTGCTGTCCCTTCCAGCACTCATGTCCCAGCTCATGTCCCTCCTAGAGCTCACGTTATGTGTCACTGCAGCTTCAGAGAGGGAAAAGCAAGGGTATAATCTCTCCCAACACTATTAAAATGAAAGCTGTTAAACAGTGTTCTAGTGGCTATGAGATAGCAGATCAGTGGTGCCAAGTTTTGCTCAGCATTGTAATATGTGCTGTCACTGGCACTTTTTCACTCTCACCTCCTTCCTTGAGAGCATACAGTAAAGGTACTATAACTCAATTTTCCTTTGAAGGATCCTTCTACACAGCTGTTACATCAGAAAGGGGACCTTTAAAAGCAGCATAAATTACTGCAAACTGGTATCCTAGAGGCCTGAAAGAGCTGGGTACTATAGCTCCAGGAATTTCACTTCCACTAGCATAACAACAAAAAACAGTGTCATGTGCAGATTAAGATGCATATTTCTGTCTCCACTCTCCAGTTCTTGGGTGGTACTCAATGACAGGAAAAAACAGGAGCAAGGGGAAAAAAAATGGAGTGCCAGCGTAAGAGAAAGAGTGGTCGTTACACACGAGAACACATCTCCTGATTTGCTGCTGCACTGATAACTGATGCAGCGTCACGCTAACCTTACCACAACTCCTCTGTGCCTCAGGTTTAACTTCCCACTACATAGTTCCAAGTCAAGATATATCTGAATGATGAACACTATGACATGGTGCATTCTTCCCTACCTCATCTCCTAAGGCGAACAGTAGCTGACTGTGAACAGATACAGGGTATCAGCCCAGCCAAAAAATTGCTTGGAACAAAAGAAGGAGAAATAGAAAGGCTTTTCCACAGCTGAGAATGAGAGAGATGAGAAAGGAGCTGCACAAGCTGACATTGTCACAGGGACAACACACTGGGATCCATTCCCATCTGTTTCAGCACAAGACAGGCTCTAATTGAGAAGTATTTTTATTATCTTTCCAATAGGTTTCTTTTTTTTTAAGACTTAAAAAAACAAAGCCTCAGATTCTGTTCATTTTAACTAGCCCCATCAGCTTGCTTTTCTTAAAGTATTTATAGGTTCACCACAGGATGTAATCTGTAGTCTTCAAATACACAAGTACTGCTGAATTTATCAGATATCACACATAATTTCACAAGGAAGCAATAATTCTGCTGGAAGAATGGTGCCAAAGAAGATCAGAGAAAGAGTCATGTTTCTTCTAAGAAACTAACCCAAACTGGGCCAAATTATGTACTGACAGGCAAGAGTAAAATTATAGTAAACATCTAAAAAATAATGCAGAAAAAAACCCAGGAGGAATGAAGACTGCATATAGTGGCAGCATTCTTAATGTCTAGAAAAAGAGCATTTAAGTTTAAAAACAAAACAAAAAAAAATCAAAAAGGAAGGTTGTGGTCATATAAGGAATGGAGACTGAGAGGGGAAGAAAAACTGCTGTCCAAAAACTGAGGAACTGGATGTGAACACAAGATATGGTAAACCCTCTACATTATTTCTGCTGCCTTTCATCTTCTGTCTCATTTATGTGGAATATCTTCCAGCATAAATTATATAACTCACTATGCCGATAGGTGCTGTATAAGGGCCATAAGGCTTTGGTGTATTTCAGGACCTCTAACCCTCATATTCACCACCTGTCCCCTCAGTCACATCTTCTATACCTCAGCCCATGAATGCACCATTTCTCAAACAAATTTAAAAAGAATTTAATTATCTTATTTTTTTTTGCCTTGCCACAGAACCCAGAGCACGTGGCGTGGAATATTTCACCCAGACAGGCAGCCCTATAGCTCTCCCTATATGGCTTTCTCTCTTCCTTTTTTCTACTCTAGTGTCATATCTTGTCATGTTCACTTATACCTAATCGAGACAAAGACTGTGACTTTACTCACCATGTAAAGTGCTCCATGCATCTACAGGAAATCACACAGAAATGCTAGGTACATTTTTAATAGTCATTCTCTTGACCTTTCCCCCACCTTCATTGCTGGCACTCAAACTCAACTTAAGACTGTAAGCAGAACTTCCCTGCTGATAAACACTGCAATGGCTACAGCTATAAAAGAACACACATTCAGTCTCTGTTTGCCAGAAATTAAAACTAAAATTCATTTTTTAAACAGAAAAACCAAGGGTTAAGAGCTGACAAGTTATTTACTCTGCTGAAGTGCATAAATGGGGAAAGGTAGTCATTTAAATTAATTGACCCCCTATCAGAAATAACACACCATCAAAATACTAAACAACTGCAATCATAAGTATTCTGCTATTAACCCCTGGGTTCTGGTTTTAAATTTACCAATACTCTCCCATCTAAAGCAAAAAGAGAGCATCAACAGACCACACTATTTAGCCACGGGAATATAACCTGAAGGATTCCAGTACACTTTAGATTGTTTTCAAAGCCTGTCTTTTTTTCCTATTGAAAAAAAGAAAGTCAGGGCACATTATTGGTTGCAGCTTTAACTGTAATTTGGAGGAATGATTAGAAAGCCCATTGCAGTACTGTATGTTCATTCCCTAAAATAGCAGCTTCTCACTCTCGGGCACTGACTCACTTAGCTTTAGGAGACCTGACAAAAAGATGAAAATGAAAGTTATGCATGTAACCAGGAGGGATAAGAAAAGAGATCCCATAAAGCAATAAGATTAAACCAACACCCCCCACCCCCGCCAAAAAAGCAGGGGTGAGAAGGAATATCTTTTCCCAAAGGAGTTGTCCCAAACGTTCAGGATACACTCAACAGCTTTGTCAATAAGGCAGACACTACCATTCCTAGACAGTGCAGTTATCACTACTATCCTAACAGTCCCGGGAAACAGCCTGCCAATACCAGAACTACAGGTGGTCTCACATTTTAATGACAAAGTAATCAGCAGATAATAAGATACCATTAACACATTTCACCTCCAGTTTAGGGTTAAACAGTATCACCAAAGCTCGGGGAGACACCTCTGGTAAGACACACATAAGGAGTGCATTAAGTCCTAGGAGGAGATTTCTTAGCCTCTACAGCTGCAGGGGGACAGGCTGCTCAGCCAGAGGCAGTGAGGCCCCCAGACCATGGGCTGAACGCAGGTACATGGTGCAAGTGAGAGCGAGGAGGTCGCAGGGCAGCCCTTCTTGATAGCTGCGAGGCTTTCTCGCACCTGCCCTTGCACACCTAACGCTGCAGTGGCTTTGGCACCTCCCCGGTGCAAGAGGTCGGGACTTACATCCATGGGCTTCCATTTCCTTTAGCAGCTGTGCTGGAGAAAGTAACCCTGCCTGGGGCAGGAGATGAACAGAAATGGCGAGACACACGTCCCAGGAAAGTCTCAAGTGCACAGAACCTCCGGTCAGGCCACTTTGAGAGACAAGCAGATGCCAACAGGGAGCACAGATGGTCTGCTGGCACTAACAGATGCATTAAACACAGAAGTGACTTCAGGAAGGCTTTTCCTCTGCGTGATGTTTTGCTACTTTAATCTCAGAAACTTCAGTGAGAACTGCTTTTTTTCTCAGTGTCCAAATTTAAATGGAAACGACACTCTGATCACAAGCCGCACCGCAGCCAGAACATCACCCCTAACCTGCAGCAGAGGCTGCCAGCAATGCTTCCCACCTGCCAGAGCCAGGTCAGCCCACGCTGCTCCCGGTCACTACAGTCAGGATGGTCCGGTTAGAGGACAAGTCAAACCTCATCCGATTTAAAACCGTGTTTAGGGTCACAGCCATTTGCGGGTCCTCCACCAGGCTCAAAGGTGGCTGCCCTCCCACCTGGTCCTCCGGCCCCCAGAAATCACCCTCCAGTCCTTAGTAAATTCCCCGCTCCCGACATGGGACGGGCTGAGACCTCACCCGCGGGGGAGAAGGACCGGCAAGCAGCGCATCTCCCGCATCCTCCCCATCCCCGCGCATCCTCCGTGTAGCCGCGCATCCCCGCGTACCCGTGCATTCCCGCGTCCCCACGCATTCCCCGGCAGCCCTTACCTTTCCGCGGAGCGGACAGGAGCTGGCGGGGCTGCTGGTCTGCCGCGCTGTGGTCAGCAGGAGGAGGGAGCCCTGCAGCAGGCAGAGCCAGCCGGGCTGCAACATCCCTGCTAGCTCCACAGCCTGGGCAGAATTTGGGGAAGGCTTCCTCCCCCCCCCCCACTTCCTTCCCTACTTCTCCCTTCTCCTTCTTCCACACCTCCTTTCTCTTTCCCCCTTTGCTCTTTTGCCTTCCCCTCACCCTCTCTCTTTGTGCTTTTTTTACATTTTTGACCCAGTCCTAGAGCCGTCGCAGGAGCGTCCCCGTCCCCTGGCCAAGCTCTCCAGCCTCTGCTCCCTCCTCTTAAGGGGTCCCGTGCCGGGCGGGTCGCAGGAGAAGGAAGGGGAGGGCGATGGGGCGGCAGCGGGGGGTCCCTCAGGGAGAGCAGTGCCCCCGGCTCTGCCCGTCCCTTCCCTTCCTTTCCCTGAGCCAGAGCCTCGTGTCCAGTGCGCTTCGCACAATCACTGTGACCTATTTAAGATTTAAAAAAAAAATGCATCAAGGAATATATTAGTGTCTCCAATCATAAAATCCAGTCGTATTTCCTGATGGGACTAGTATTTAAAACATCACAAAAGCACGTATTGTTGTTAATCACATTCTGCATAAAGCCAGAAATATGCCAGGTTTGACCCTAGTGTGAATGAAAAGAATGAACTTTCATAGTACTCAGAACACTCGTAGGACCTACAAGAAAGCTAGAGAGGGAATGTTTACAAAGGCTTGTAGTTGTAGGACTAAAGGCAATGGGTATAAACTGGAGAGGGGCAGATTTAGGCTAGACATATGGAAGAATTTCTTCACTATGAGAATGGTGAGGTGCTGGCACAGGTTGCCCAGGGAAGTTGTGGCTGCCCCATCGCTGGAGGTGTTCAGGACTGGGTTGGATGGGGCCTTGGGCAGCCTGATCTGGTGGAAGGTGTCCATGCCCACGGCAGAGGGGTTGGGCCTCTTTAAGGCCCCTTCCAACCCTAACTATTCTATAATTCTATGATTCTATGATCTTCCTGATATTTTAAGTTTGTGTGTAAATCAGATATAGCAGAACTATCAGCACTTTTAAGTCTTAAGTTAAGAAAACCTTTAAAATTAGAATACTTGTTCTTCATTGCCCACATGGTGTATGGTACTATTGTATGGTACATTCCCTCCTACACCATCCCCAGTTGTTTAATTAAGGACTTCTAAACACAGAAGAAGCCGAAATCTGTTGAAACTATGAACAAAAACCCAATAGAGGTTAAATGAAAGGGAAAAAAATCTATACCACATTTTGAGCTGGCCTCTCAGTAGCCAAATAAGATGTTGCTCTTAACACAGACTTTTCTCCACAATGCATTCCTCCATCTTTTCTCAGTGTTCATCAGTAGGGTTTTTACCATTTTTACATTAGTAGTCACTCTTATGCCCATTGTCCTGTGGAGATGAATGGGGATGCTTCTATCTTTTTGATTTTTAATACGTACTGGACCTGACCTACCTCTGGGCTGGGTACACTGAATAGTAGAGTCATAGAATCTCACAATGGTTTGGGTTGAAAGAGATCTTAAAGACCATCTTGTTCCAACGACCCTAATTCTAACACCTCCCTCCACACCAGGCTGCCCAAGGCCCCATCCAACCTGACCTTAAACACTTCCAAGGATGGGGCATCCACAGCTTCCCTGGGCAACCTGTGCCAGTGTCAACACCCTCATCGTGAAGAATTTATTCCTAAAGTCTAATCTAAATCTTTCCCCTTCCAATTTAAATCTATTCCCTCTTGTTCTGTGTGATGGTTTTGATTTTGGACCCTTCTGAATAGCCAGGTTGTGGCTGGTAAGGAACTACATCTCCCAGTATTCCATACGATTTTCTACGTAGGTCAGGGTATAATTAGGGAGTCAGACACTCCTCCCTGCCTCTCGTCTTCCAGCTGCCTCTGGTCTCCTGTTCCCGTGTGGGAAAAGTCTGGTGCTGTGTCGGTCTGCTGGTGTGTGTGGGAGTCAGGCCCAGTGAAGCCTTGTGGACTCCGAGAGCGGTATGAATGCCGAATGGTGATTTGCTATCTGAGGAGAGTAATGATTCTTTTTCTCTTGTTAGCTTTTATTGATCTGTTTCTGGATTCTTAATTTCCCTTCATGGCAGGGGGAGGTCTTTCTTTCTTGGGGGTCTCTGATTATGTGTAGATGGTATTTTAGTTGCATATTAGTGTTAATACATG
>WAAB01002236.1:84580-100824 GCA_013389865.1 Piaya cayana
GGGGGGTGGTGGAAGGAAGGGGGGCTGCAGATGCTGTGGGGGTTTGGGGAGTATTTTTTTGCCGAAACCATCACAGTAATTTTGGTGCGTTGACCGGGAAACGAAATCTTTACAGCTTTTTGGCTGGGAAATTCATATAGAATCATACATTGAAATTGTATATTTGTCAGTAGCATGGCTACTGTCTGTAGCTGAGTAGGCGAAAAATTCATTGTTTTGGTTATTGTCGAGGAAGAGAGCTAAGCTGTTCCCAAACATATTCATTTGTTTTGGTTAAAATTTCTGGGAAGCTGGCCAAGCTGTTGCATGAAAGGCAAACAATGACAAGTAACTATTTCAGCCACTTCCCACTGATTCCCTTTCTAATTTTAACCATTTTGGTGCCTGTTCTGGGTTGTCCTATGGGGGACATCCAGGCCCAGAGGATGAAAGAAACCAATACTTCTCTTTAATTTATTTCGACATCAGTGGCCTAGTGGAGGAGATCCATAGGGTTGTATTTGACTCTTGTTATTTTTTTTAAAGTGTGCTGCAGCCATGCTGCTGTTGATAGAGGTAATGAAAGTGTTATTTAAAATTGGAAGAATGGTGTTGCGTTGCTTTCCCTGTTGTAGGAAAGATGATACCTCAGGGAGACTGGCTGAAGCTATGGAAAGGGACTTAAAAAGGCCAGTTCCCGGTTGGCAAGGTGCATGGGTAAATTTTGGTAAATTGGTAGGGCGTCTGACACCTCCCATCAACTGGGACTTCACTCCAGAACAAGTGTCTGATCCTGATGAGATAACCCATCTTTTAATCGAAGGGTGTCTTTCATATAAGGATCCAAATGCTCGACTTTCTGCTTTGTTTTGGGACCTGGCTGGTGCTTGTCAAGCTGCCTTAGACCATGCTCAACAGACCACGGCTGATTGTGGGACTCAGACTGAACTTACAATCAATATGGCTCCCAGCACTGCCTCTACTAAGTCGACTGAGTGTGGGACTCAGACTGAACTCAGACCCAATATGGCTCCTGCTAGTCCCAATAGAGTCAGTGCTTGGATACGGCGTGTAGCAGAAAGTTTAGAAGATGTTTCTGATTTCCAACACAACAACATGAGAGAGAGAATGGAGAGGTCTCACAAATACTAGAAAGACCTCGCCCTGCCACGAATGCCCTTGTAAAAAGTCCTCCCCCAGCTTTATTTTAGACACCCTTCAGGTGCTGAAAGGCCAAATGCACAAAGATGGTCTTGAAAGACTACTAGAATTATTTTGTAGTGTTGACCATTCCTTCTGAAGCTGTGTATCTGAAAATACCATGCACAAAGCAACAAGCAAGCTGCAGACCACTTGTTTCAGCCTCTTTACAGACTCATATAGTCACTGTTGCTTTAGCTCTACCCTATTCTTTCTTCTAAAGACAACTTTTCTTAATCCCAGCAATCCAATTCTCTATTCTTAAGGTTAAATTCTGGTTCTGAGTCAATGGCAAACGTTCCACCAACTCAAAGAATGTAAAGGGGCCATTCTTTACTTCTGCTAGGAGAGCCTAATTTTGTGGTGCAAAGTAACTGCCTCCAGAAGAAGGCAGCCAGAGCCAAATCTCTTAATTGTCTTACCTTCTGCAACATGCATTACAATTTTTATGAATAGTGTAGGTTTTGATGAGGAAAATGATGTTGTTTATATATGAAACAAATCTTTTGTTAGATCATAACTACCCTTTAGAACGAAAAGCATTATCTGACAAAGAATATCACGTTTATGCAATATGTAATAATTACAATCCCTAACTATTTTACCTATTATTCTTTTTTTTTACAGCAAGGGAAAACATTACCTGCAATTTGTCAGCACTCCAGATATTCCCACACCTATCGGATCAAGAAGTGAGGATGAGGCATCTTTCTTCATCATCCTATCAACAAAATTCCCTGACTCAACACTGGGCATTCAAATGATGAGTTTTCTCACCAGTCAGAAACAGTTTAGGAGTTTTTCCAAACAAATATTATTCTTAGCAGCAGTAAACATAGCAAAAATGTTCCTCTGCCTCAGAATGCAGTAAGACAGACCCATATTTAGCCTGATACATTTCTGGGCATGGAAGCAGGATAGCATTCATACAATACCAAGATCAGGCTATGGAAAATAAGAATAGATCTCTCATGGCAGAGATGTGCTGCCAGACTGATTAGTTACCTTCTGCGTGAGCATTTTTAGCTGTTAAAGTAGCAAAATACATAACAACACTTTCTGAAATGCACAGTTCACAGGCATACAGGCAGTGCAGATTAAGATGAGTTTTGGTTTTAGTTTTTAACTGATGGGAAATGCATCCTTTGTTGTGAATTGCTAATGGAAAATAGGGAATGTGGAGGATAAAGGGAATGTTTTCTGGAAACTTTCCAAGTAACTTACACTTTCACTGCAACATTTCAGTAGAAAATCACATTCTAGAGCTAGTAATATAAACCTGAGAGATAAAACTGAGGTTTTGTTTAAATAAAGTTCTATAAAGAGGCTGCAATGTGTTTATCCCAGTCCCTTGCAAAATTATTTCAATAGAACTTAAGCATGTGCTTTTAATGCTATGTATTTGTTTATGTACATTGCACAGGAAGGGTAAACTGAAACATGCATTTATTAAATGCCTTTCTGAATCAGGGCCTTAGAACACAGAGAGTCTATGACCTGAATTGTCTGGTTGGTATTTAATTCAAGGAAGCTGAAGGGGCAGTCTCCAGAACTCTCTCTCTTATAACATCCAAGTTTAAGCAGCTGCCTACTTAAAAGCAGCTGTCATGCACAGGCAGTTTCTCACGTTTATATCCTGTTTTCAGGCATGCATACAGGTGGGGCCAAGTAGTGACCTGGGCTGTGTATGAAAAATAGCTACTTTTTCTTGTCAGTTGACATTTAAGTTGAGCCAGCTTCCAAGGCCATAAGAGCAGTTACGTAGAAATGGCTGAGAGGCTGTCAGCGGTGTAAGTATCCTAAGTGGGCCTTGCTGCTGACAGATCTGCAGAGGATCATAGTCCAAAATTCCTGCACATGCTAATTTAGATGGCATGTGTGTGTGTGCACATGCAGCAGCACAGTGCTCATGCAGGGCATATGCTCCTGACAGACCTCCAGATTATGCATGTGCCTGTGGTACCTAACGTTAACTCACAATGGGAAAGAAAAGGCACTGGACAGCCAAACGCCATGAGCCTTGAGTGAAAGAAGATGTCACAAAAGAGATTTGCATAGACTTTGGGGAAAAAAATATATTTACACTCCCTTAACAGGCAGGTCAGTTGTGATTCACCCACTAACCAACATGATTTGTAGAGTTTTAAATTCAAAATAGATTTAAAACCCCATGAAAACTGAGCAGGAGGATTTCTCACCATTTAAAGTTATGAAAAAGGTATCATAAAGTGCATAATAAAGAGGTCAAAGGAGCTTTCTTCATCAAGCTGAGAAATAAGTACTCTACTTTATCTGTGTTTGAAAGGAAGTTTGCTTGATGTGGACTTCTGAGATTCAGGAACACAGAGCCCCAGTTATGCCTCTAGATAAAAAGGGTTAGTGAACTCTGTCACACGTTACTGTATGAAAGTGTCAGGTCAGCTGGAAGGGAAATATAGGGAATATAATACAAAGTCAAGTGGTTACATGTAATTTTTACGCATAATCAGCCAGAAACCAAAACCAAAGAGTAGAGAGAGGAGTTCTGTTCTCTAAACACATCTTAATAATAGTAATCTCAATCTGAATGGAGAGAGAAAGCTAAACAAAAATGCATCTCTTAGGCTTTGAAAGGAAGTGAAGGTAAAGTGCACAACTAAAACGGGGAGAAATGACTTGCACTAGACCCCAGCACTTTAGGAATAAAGGAGAGGATCATCCGAAGACAGGCCGGAAATAGTTAAAGGACAGTTTACAAACCTATTTCCCCAATCTGAAAGTATTCTTTAGAAGAGTGCAATCAAACCCCAAAGTGTTTGCAAGGTGAGAATAAAGTGCTAACAAAACAGAAAAACAATGTGAATTATTGTCAGGTGAAATTACTGATGACTGGGAAAAGGGAAATGTTGCACACATTTTTATAAAGGGTAGAAAGGATTACCCTGTGAACTACTGACCTGTCAGCCTGAGCCATGTGCCTAGGAGGATCATGGAACAGATCCTCTTAGAAGCTATGCTAAAGCAGGAAAGACAGGGAGGTCATCTGAGACAGCCAGCATGCCTTGAGGAAGGGCAAGTCCTGCTTGACCAACCTAGGGGCCTTCTGTCATGTGGTGACTACATCAATGTACAGGGAAGAGTTAGAGATACCATCTATCTGGAATTTTGTAAAGTTTTTGATATGCAAGAGCATGGCCCTGCACTGGGTTCGGGCAACCTCTGTTACCAATACAGGCTGGGGATAAAAAGGATTGAGAACAGCCCTGCAGAGAAGGACTTAGTGGTATTGGTGGGTGAAAAGCTGGACATGAACCACCAGTGTGCGCTTGCAGCACAAAAAGCCAACTGAATCTTGGGCTGCATAAAATGAATCATGATCAGCAGGTCAAGGGAAGTGATTCTGCCCCTCTGCTCTGATTAGACCCCCACTTGGACTACTACCTCCCAGCTCTGGAGCCCTCATCACAGGAAAGATGCAGATCTGTCCAGAGGAGGGTCACAAAAATGATCAGGGAGGTGAAACACCTCTACTGTGCAAAAAAGGTAGTAGTCAGGATTGTTCAGCCTGGACAAGAGAAATCTCTGGAAAGAACTTATTGTGGCTTTTCAATACTTAAAGGGCACTAAAAAGAAAGTTGGGAACTAACTTTTTAGCAGTCTGTTGTGATGGGGCAAAGGGGAATGATTTTAAACTAAAAGATGGTAGCTTTAAACTATATATATAGAGAAGACATTTTTTACAATGAAGATGGTGAAACGCTGGAAAACGTGGCTCAGAGGAGCTGAAGATGCCTCATCCCTGGAAATATTTAAGTTCAGGTTGGACAGGGCTCTGAACTAGTTGAAAACCTCTGCTTACTGCAGGGGGGTTGGATGAGGATGACTTTTAAATGTCACTTCCAATCCCAACTATTCTGTGATTTTATTTAGCTATTAATTCATAATATTAGGAGGCAAAATGCAAAGAGTTGTAAAAATAAATACTGTTATTGCATTATTTTATTAAATTCAGTGTCTAAGGACCCCCTGTCTCATGCAGGTAGAGTACTATGAGGTGTTTCAGAGGGGTGTCTGAGTTGCCTTGCCACACTGCAGCTGGAGAAGCAGAAATGGAACACAGGTCCATGGCAAAGTTCAAGGAACCTGAGTGAAATTAACTAATTTTAATTCAGCAAAAGGGATGTTCCATCCTGACCAGGCCATAGCTCACCCTCTCCCCTGGTGCTCTTGTATTCCTCTGTGTTGAGCATGAAACCATATGCTGGACAGTAAGTATCTCAGGCAAACCTTCTCTGCAGGGATGGAAGGGAAATGTAGATCCCTGAAGGCTAGTCCATCTCTCTCTCTCTGGGAACTGTAGCCCTATTGCATGGCCCTCAGCCCTGCTGGTTGAAAACCAGCTGCTTAGACATTGGAAAGGAGGGATAAAGCGGTCCCTTCTCTCTTCCCACTGCCTTCTGAAGTCCTTAGCTGGTTTGGAGGAAGGATGCAGGAGCAATCACTCCTGGAAATCCAGGTGGATCCTGGTCTTGTGCACACAGGCATCCATCTGGGAAGCAGCTGGAAAGTGTATATATATATGTTTAAATATATCAGTTTACATATATAAATTTCTAATGCCTTTTAGGAAATACCAACACAAATCCACTGAAGAACTGAAGAAAACCTAAAACTGGTAGCTATGCATTAAATTCTTCTTATACATCAAATTAGTATAACTATTTTCAAGATGTCTTTGGGGGAGAAAAGCTATCCTGATTTTTTAGCAACTGAAATTAAAGATTTCTGCAGAGAGGGGTGGAATTTATTAGAGAAAATATGTATTTTGTCCCAATTTTCTAATTGGCTCTACAAAAGCATTGGCAAAGCTGTCAAGGTTGAAGACAGCCAAAAATAATCTGTTTGTAAAAACAGATAAATTCACGGTGAACATCTCCCTGCATTTACTAAGGTGGAAACAGACCCACAGAATTCATCATGTAAGTGAAGCTCCAGCACAAGAGAAGCTGCATAGTTTTGATATCTACTTTAGTGGATTCAGGATTTTTCCTCAGGGTGATGTAAATCAGGTCAGGCATTTGTGGCACCACAGAATTGCCATCCTTGTACCAACCCACTCAGATTGAACTGCTCAGAAAAACTTGAATGAGTCCTTGCATGGCAGTACACCACTGGTGATCCTGCTGGGTTATTTGGTATGCAGACCTGCAGAGCAAATAACAGTCCTCGCCTCAAGGAATTTGAAGCTCAGTTCCTGTGAACATAGACAGTTTGATTCATGCATTGCAAAATGTCCAGAAAAAATTAAATAAACAACATACTGAAAATGTTTCAGCCAATTTTGGATTAGCCTTGAGCTCTCTTAAGAGACCACATAGCTGGATATAAGCTTGTCAGTAATTATCCCTAATGCAGCTTCAGAGATTCCTCTTTCCTGTCGACTTATCAGTGTAGTAGAGATGAAGTTAAGTTTCTGTTCTAATTCTATTATCATTGGTTATTTTCTTTTAGTCAACTGGACTTGCTTTCAATCAACTGGGAGTTTTATTTCTGATCACTAAAAGTTAAAGCAAATTAGTTCAATTTCCCATCAGGTTTAAAAATTGAAAAAAAAAAAAAGTGTGAATAAACATGTTTTCCTCTTGTTCCAAGAAATGTTGCTTGCAACTTTTAATTCTGAATTTATTTGCTGAAATGGCATTTTAGGAGTGGGGCTAATGACTGGCCTTCGGTGATGGCTGTTACACCTAGCTTTGCAGCACAGGTAATGTCAAGGAGCTGGAAGACTGTCCAACCCTCATTGGGTGGGGTAATCATTTCTTAGCTAGTCCGGATACCATTTGCACTCTCTCCACTGAGAGCTCTGTCCAGGACTTCAGTGACCACAAGATTGTCCCCTAAATACTGTGTTAAAGATGTGCTACAGAGGCCCCATTACCTCCTCTGTGCCCACTATGATGACATAAAAGAGATTTTTTTCATCGTTGTGGTGTCTTTCAAGTAGATGAGTTGCCAGAGACATGAAAACAGCAGGAACATGTTCAAGCTCCAGTGCAGGAGAGTTCTTGTATGCATGCTTAATTTGAAGCAGATGGACAGTACCACAGCTGAATCAGATCTCCACTTTGAGGCTGATATACAGTCAAAAACCCTGTCATGCACAAAGTAAAATAAACCCATAATAATCAAAAGAATCTGAACCTTCCAGTGCTCTATGTGATTATTACCGAATATATGTTCAATCACTTGGGGGGAACTTCCTAGGGAGACAGTTCTTCCACAAGGATAACTCTCCATCATCTGAAGGTGAAAGACCTGGTGCCAAGTCATGTGTACCCTACCATTAGCAAGCCAGGACCTGGTACCAAAATGCTAGCAAGCCAGACAATTCTTCCTTGGACCCCAGGTACATGCACTAGAGCTTCTCCATTCTGGTTCTTTGCCTTGCAGTTGTGGGTAGGACTCCTACCTCTTTGCTGTGACTGTCAGTAACTATTTTAATTCAAAGCCTCATTTCTTAAACCTCAGAGCTACTATTCCTGATGAGGAAAGGGAAAAGAGCCCCAAATACCTGCTAGTGAGCAAGATTTTTTTTCTGTGTGTCACAAAGCCTATGGCACCAAAACACACCTTTGTTCATCACTCCATCAACTTCTTTCCACACTGGTTCAGGACCCTTGCTGCATCTGCTGTACTTCCAGATTTTTTATTGCCTTGTTATCTTTTGTATCATGTACATGAATTTCTCACACCTAACTGCCAAAGGAGAAGCTGTAAGCCGTTTGTACTTAATACACTCCTAAGAATCTCTGCTATTAGAACTCCTTTCTCCCAACCTCTTGCGTCTTCATTGTACCTAGAAATACTGCCACAGTGCCAACTCTGGTCTGGCAAAGCTTGTAAGTTTTTACTCACTGCCTTGCCTGCTTAGTAAAATCACTTCTGGTCCCATATTGGCTACATGGTAGTCCCTAAAATGACTACTCACTAGTAGGGTTTAGTGGCAGACTGAATAAACTACAGTGGATACTAGAGCATCAGTTATGTATGGAAGAGTTTTTCTTTACCATATGCTTACATCAAGTCAAACTTTCCGCCAAAGATAATGAATTTTAAAAACTATCACCACTTAAGGGATAGACCACTGCTGGGAGATGTCAATTAGGGCACAGAGGGTGAGGCCAGTGCCTTGAGGACCGAGAAGGGAAGATGCCACTGCTCTGGTTTTGATGGTGAATCCTAGGTGTGTCAAAACAGCAAAAGGTGATTGTGTCACCTTGCATCCCCAGTGAAGAATTCATCCACAAGGTGGTGATGTTAGAAACATGAGGGCTAGTTCAGTGGTAATAATTCCAGGGCTGTGCTAAAAAAAATATCCTGTAAGGAAACTCCCCCCGCCTCCTCACTCATGAGGAACAGCTAATACACCAGTAGAGGAGAACACAACAAGGGTCAGTTTTGCCAGGACAACTTCTTCCTGTGCTGGCAAAGGGCAGGCTCTTGGACAGTTCTAAAAATGGCCTGCAGGCTGTAACCCTAAACTCTGGGGGGTGACAGCACTTCCTCGTGAAGTGTGCTCCTGGGCCCCCATAAATTACAAAGAGATCCTTAGACTGGAGGGCCGGCTACTTATTTGGTTTTTTTCTTGTGGACGCTGGACTGCTGCTGATTCATGATACTTGCTTAGGAGTACTTTTTCAGTGCATTTGCATGAGACAGCAACAGTGCATAAACTGCCGCAGATTTTACAAGCACCACAGGAGCTCTTGTAAGCAAACAGGGGTGTTAATCCCTGGCCAGAACCTAATGGAGGAAATAGGATAATTTATCCTCCACTTCCTGGGGACATAATTATACCTTGTCATTTCCTGCCTGGGGGTCAAAACCTTCTGGTTTTAATGCACCCTTCTTGCTTTTCAGTACCTACCCAGAGGTCATTTGCTTGCCAGAATCCAGCAGATTTCCATGGGCCCTACTCTCTCTAATCCCCTTGAAGAAAACTTTCAGTGTGGGGACAGAGATTTAGCGGAAGTTCACCACTTTTCTCCTAATAGTTAGACAGTACCTGCGCACTCCAAAGTAGGTTATGGTCTCCAGAAGCATTTTTGCAATAGCTGAGGCAATGGGTATTCACAAACTGCCTGATAAGAGTCTAACCAGCTTTTGGTATCAGATGATATTTTTGCAGTTTGTGTTTTCAGAAGGTTGAGGAAAACAGCTTTAACTGGCATTTGAGTTTGAAAGCTACAGGGGTTTAGGAACCTTGGTACACAGTGGGGTGAATATGCTCTTACATGAAGTGTTGTGCTAAGAACAAAGTTAGTTCAAAGGCTGTAGGGCAGGAAAGTTTAATACTGCAGTGCATGCAGATATTGGGTTATGTGGCATGCCCATATGACATTATGCTGAAGCAGCTATGCTACTTCTGTACCTGTTTCTGTGATCCATGCTTTGCCATGGTCATGGAACCATGCTGAAAAAGGATGAAAAGTGCCCCCAGTGTAAAGCATTGCAATCAGGTATGCCAATGCACCTATTGTCACAAACATTCCTATTCAATGTTGTCAAAAGCAGAGGCAAGAGTTTAGGACTGAGACTTTCTTATGGTAGGTACCTTAGAGGGCTAACAAGCTGCACTCAAAACTGGGGAGCCCAACATAAAAGGATGGTAATGTTTCCTTGGAGTTTTAGGACTGTGTCCAAGCCCTGTCTCTGTTTAAATGAAAACTTAATATTTCCATGGAAAACTCACTGAAATGTTAGCAAGAGAGAGAGTGTTCCAACTACAGCTGAGAGTAAGAAATATGCAGAATCTCTTTGTACTGGTTTCCTCTTTTCTCACCTAACTAGCTCAAAAGCTTATGCACCTAAACTTTTGACTTTTGCTCTAGTTGAATCAGCATTAAGATAAATATTCCAGTGCCTTTCCACCATATCCCCAGGGAAACTGACATTTATTTGACAGCAAAATTAACAGGTGATAACTATAGCACAAAAAAAAGTTTCACACCTCACTAAAGTCTATGGCTGCACCTCCACAAGAATAAATAACACTGGCGAGAGAAGCAGAGATCAGTCACCACAGAAGCTGCTGGAGACATGGGACATCCATGCTGAGGTGGTCAGCTTAGTGGTAAGGGTGTTTTTCTTCAGCCAAAGTCACCATACTGCTCCATGTGCACATTTGCTTGTCTTCTAGCCATAAGGCCTCTGCTAACTCTGGGGCATATTTATCTTAACGGTCATTTGTAAATACCAATAGTGAGAACATAAGAACTCAGGCAGGGTCTGGTTGTGCAACTAGTTACGCTCAGGCTAGGTTGACCCTGGCACTAGAGTCTCAGACTGGCTCTGTGGTAGCGGAAGAGAGAAACAGTTTCCCAAAAGGCATGGGTATCTCACGTAACATGTGCTATGAGGCCAAATTAACTTTTGAGTCACCTCCAGTAACTCCATGTCTTTAGATGCTCCACACTGTTCCATGTTTTTTTCTCAGTAGTAGAGTATTATTGCTGGAGAAGATCTCAAAAGCTCTCATGGAGCCAAACAACAGGCAGCATTAATGTCGCTCTTTGCTCCTAGTGCTGCCTGCTCAAAACAGTGAGTAGGATTTTGACCAGACAGGCATTGGAAAATTGCCTCCATGCCTATCAGTACATCTAGAGAATAAATCATTCCACATTAGGGGTTACTTCACATTAGGGGTTACTTTTGGCTCTGGTCTCCTGAAATTGCCTCCCAAGTGAAGAACAGTGAGAGCCATCTCTGAGACCTGGCTTACAATCATCTGTTTGTTATTTCCAATGAGCCAGTTGCTGGGCATTTTATCATTACTTATTCTTTAGGCCAGTTTGAGGCATTATTTCAAAACCCATCTGGCCCACTGCACTGCTGTTTCTTACCAACAGATAGCAAGCATCTGGAGCACATTTCCACCACAGAGTGAAGGGAAACACTCTTGCTAGCTTTTCATTCTCTTTATACCACAGAATTATTTAGTTTTGAAACAAAACCAACCAAATCTTTGCTTGTGTTTCAAGCTTAATACATTGTAATATGGTGTTCCTACTGCTGATTATTCAAGGGTATTTCCAGTTCTGTTGCTCTTAAAATTTTCTGTCTGAAGGTGGGCACACCTTCAACCATCTCACCTTTGTCCCATACCAGCCATACTATCCCCAGGCCTAAAGGACAGAAGCAAATGGAAGATGTCTCAGAATTTTCTGGGGAGAAAATGCTGGAATGCTTTGCTTCCTTGTTTTCAAGGATAGCATTGCAAAACTTCCTTGAGCACAAAGTGATATTGCCTAGCCCATTGGTTTGTGAGTGTGTCTTACATCAAGAGGACCCCAAAATCAACCTTCTGGTGCCTCATTTTTCCATGGTTGTTAAATGTAGGTAGTTGTAACTGGGCAATAGAGAGGAGCTACGCAAAAGTGAGCACTGCTGCTAATACAGTATCATGGCTAAGGCACTTAACTTCCATGTGCCATTCAGCTGATGGACTCTGCTGGTTGGTACCTGGTTGGAGAGCATGAGCACATCAGACTGATCTGAAGAGATCCCTCATGTGGCATCATGGACTCTGCTACCAGTACCTGGTTGGAGAGCGTTAGCACATCAGACTGATCTGAAGAGATCCCTCATGTGGCATCATGGATCACAGGCTCACTGATGTTGGGAGGACATCTGAAGGTTATTTGGTCCTGTCCATTTGTCCAGTAGAGACATTTAGAGCCAGTTCTCCAGGACCATGTTCAGATGGCTTTTGAATATTTTCAAGGATGGAGATCCACCAACTGTCTGAGCAGCCTGTGCCATTTCTAGGTCACCTTCATTGTGAAAAAAGTATTTCTGTGTTCAGAGAGCCCTTTCTGTGTTTCGTTTTGTGATCACTGCCTCTGGTTCTATCACTCAGCACTGCTGAAAAGAGACTGGCTCCAACTTATTTTCACCCTTCTTTTGGTATTTAAGTACATTGATGAGACATGTGCTTTTCTCCCCACATGCGTCTCTCTGTTGGTTTTGTGGTTTTGGTGAGTTTGGGGTTTGATGGTGTTGTTTGGGGTTTGTTGTTTGTTTGGATTTTTTTCTACAGAAAGAATTTTACTCAAAAGGAGATTTCTTGCTCCAACTGACGTGATAGAAATAAACCAGCTCATGAACACTTACCTGAGCCACAGCCTTTGATGAGAAGATTTTCTTTCTCATGTAGACATCTGTGATCTCAGTTAAGGAAAGCCTACAAAGACACAATTCATCTGCTAGGCCAGCCTGCTGCTAAATGTCTGCTTTACTCCTAGCAGGAATGAAAGGCAATCTGCAAAGTACTTCCCCAGACACTGCAGTCATACTGGGAAGTTTGAACTACTAAAAACTATCCTTGAGCTGCAGAGGGAAGATCATTAAAGGGGTGATGTCTGTGATTCTAAACTGTGTGGTAGATCCCCTCTGTCAGCTGCAATAGCCACAGAGTCCTGCAAGGCTGTTGAAGCAAGAGTTCATCTCTCTGCTTCAGAAATATTGGGGATCTGCCAGTACTGCCTGTGCAGAAAGAATCCATTCCCTTTGCTCTCACAGCAGCATAAGAAGCTAGAGCGTGACATGATGTCAGCAGTGGATTTGGTTACTGACTTTCCAGATGTGGTACATCAACAGAAGTTAGAGTCAGAATGATATCTGTATAAAGCTGCCCTTTCTTGTGTACTGCCTGCTGCCTCTATCACATCTGAGTGATCATGTTTGCCTGTAGACTTCACGGCAATGTGCTGCAATCATTTTCCAGGTGATGCAGAAGCAAAGTAGAGGTGAGTGAGACATTTTTATTTTGTCCTCTCAGGCACTGTTAGGAGACCCGTTAATGAAGTGAGAATGATTGAATCCTTCATTAATTGCTGGAAGGGCAGAGATAAGCCTCAGATCCAGGCTGCCTTTGCAATAGTGAGTGATTCAGTGGTTGCTGTTACAAATATAAAAAGTCATGAGCCAGGCTGTGTCGGCTTGCACATCATATAAAAAAACAAACAAATGAACAAACAAACATCATCCTCGTCATGCATGTTTGCACTTCCAGAAAACACTAAAGAAGCAGCCAGAAAAGGAAGAATATTTGTGATGAGGACTACAACTTCTGCATGTGTAGATGACCTAGGAAAATGGTCAGTAGGAATAAATGAGGAGTGGAAATGACCAGCATAAATGACACCAGGGATTAGCAAAATATTACTTCAAGACAAAATATTACTTCAGCTTTGAACAACAAACTCTAGTATAAAAACCATGTTTGATTCAACATGATTTAAAAGTCAAAGAGGGGACACAAAATTGTTCAAGTCTGCTACAGAAACATACCCAAAGCTGTCCCAATCTTTCCCACTGAGATCCCAAAGCAGTTTCTGGAAGATTTCATTACATGTTTCTTTTATGCTTTTGGTGATGGTAATCACAGATACAGGGTTTTTTTTGCTAGGGGCAGCTATGTTCCTGCCGTTTTTGAAATACGGGCTTTCACTTTCCTATCCATATTCAACATCATAATTGCATGATCTATAGAAAGCAACTGCAAAAATGAGACCAGAGGAACAAAAAAATAGAACTAAAAAGAAGGAGATGTAAGGGAGAACAACTCACACTGTGCTAAGCATGTTCTCTTTTCCTACTGCCTGGTTACACAGCCCAGACAAATGTTAGTCAATCAATTGACATTTGATGAGTCTTGCAGATGGATCAGTAGTACTGTGTATCTAATGCACAGATATTCCAACTTTGATTTGCTAGCCATCCAGAATACTGATGTTGGTCTTTCACATACACTGCAAAAAGAAAGAAATTGCTCCATCCACTGCAAATACTGTCATCCACAGCAGCACCTTCCATGGAAAGCAAAATGAGACTGTCAGCTGGGACAGTGGAGTTTAGCAGCTGGCTGCACTGTACACATTGGTCCTTTGGAAGGAAAATACCTGAAGGCATTTTTGAAGCATGGGGAACTATGTTTTAACTGTTCAAAAAGCACCTCTAATTTTTACCCGCATTGAGGGCCGTGTTATATATCTAACTCACAGCTGCTATACTGGCTTCATCTTTCATTGGAGAGACTCAACCAGTGCACTGGAGAGCATGCCTCAGGGGCATGGGTTAGCTACAGTTTGGGCTGCAGCTGGGGTGACACACACAGCAGTTCTAAAAGTGCTGAAGTCTTTAGCTTAGTGTTGGTAATATCTACAATACCACTTCTGATTACTGAAAAATCATGGGTCAGGTCTGAAAGTATCACATAGAAAAATAATTAGAGGTGGAATTGATTTTGTATGTTTTTGAGTATTTGATGAGTCCAGTTTTCACCTTATGCTTTGTTGATCACAGTTGTTATCTGTGCCCACTTTATGAAAAATGTTGTTATGGCCAAGGTCTATGTGATGCTGGGCTTAGGAAGACAGTATATAGACTATTATGCAAAGTCCTATTTACCTGCATAGAAGCTATCAAATCATGCAACAAAAAAAATTCTGAAGGCAGGAAAACCTTATCAAAACTATTCTTCTGCGGCAGGGAACAGTGATATTCACCACCTGCAGGGATGGTGACTCTCTCAGGAGCCTCACAGAACATGCCTCTTACACAATTTACACTCTCTGAGTAATAGGCTGCTGCGTTAGCTGTGCCCACGATGCTCACGTAACAAGCAGAGAAGGATGAAAATTCACCTCTTGCCATTCTTGGCTTACAAGGGTCAAAAGCAGGTAGCATTGGTTCCTACTGAAATTGCTGGTGTGGCATTCAGAGAAGTGATCCATCTAGCACTTTCTCTTTCAAACGTGCAGCACATCCATTTCAGACAGATAACTCTCAAATTCAGACCTGCCCTTCCAGACACAACTGGGCATAGCCAAAGGCCACCATCAGCTGAAGTGAAGCTAATCTTCAATCTGCACACCTCGCACTTGTGGTACCATATAAAAAACTAAAACATTTCAGAGAACATTTGGATAATCTTTTGACAAGGGCCAAGTCATCTGATCTCTTTTTTTCTGGGCCTCTCAATAGCCTTTGAACACTACTGAACATCAGACTTCACCTGATCATCACAGAGACATCCCAGAGGACAATCTGAAACACTCGAACTGCTTCTTTATGGAACATATTTAATGCATGGTGATGAGCAAACAAATCTCCACCACTCAGTCCTTTACATGTACTTTCTGCATTGCTATTTTCTTTTTGAGGTCCCTTTTAAAGTCTGGCCTGTGGTAATGTACACACAGAGATCAAGATCAGAAAAAGTACATGAGACAGCAAAGGCAAGTTGGATTAGAGTGAAATAGAAGACATTTAAAATAGTAGGGGATTTCTTAATCTCCTTTATTTTCACACAATCCTATGATCTCAGAACATGAGAAGAAAACATCAAACCCATGCATACTGTGTGGTGCTCTCAGCTTGACAAACCTCAGGATAGTGCGTCCTTACAGGATCATTCTCTGCCAGAACCTTCCAGCCTGTACCACTTCTTCAGACCTCTTCAGAAGTCACGTAGTAGGGATGTAGTGTTGGAGGGGGTATCATCTGCACCGTAAGACCTAAACCAGATCCATTTTCAAACTGTTGTATTTGGTAGCAGACAAGTTGATGGCATGAATCAGTTTGAAAGCATGGAGTTGTCATCCCAGAAGGAAAATGGACACTCATATAACTACAAGATATGAAAAACACAGGGAGTCCTTTGGCTTTAACCTGAAACCCCTGTTGGCTGCAATCCTTATATAAGCAGAACAACCAACAAGTGTTTTAATGAATAAAGTGTTTCATCTACAAGAATTGCCTCAGGGAGGACCCAGGTAACTACAGGCCAGTCAGTCTGACCTCAGTGCCAGGGAAAGTCATGGAGCAGTTGATCTTGAGCGCTATCATGAAGTACTTGCAAGAGAACTGGGTGATCAGGCCCAGCCAACATGGGTTTACAAAAGGCAGGTCCTGCCAAACCAACCTGATCGCCTTCTATGACACAGTGACTCGTCTACTGGATGAGGGAAAGGCTGTGGATGTGGTCTTCCTGGACTTCAGCAAAGCCTTTGACACAGTTTCTC
>WAAB01002236.1:101353-115298 GCA_013389865.1 Piaya cayana
TCAGGGGACAGGACAAGGGGGAATGGCCTCAAGCTCCGCCAGGGGAAATTTAGGCTAGAGATTAGGAGGAGGTTTTTTACAGAAAGGGTCATTAGGCATTTGAATATGCTGCCCAGGGAGGTGGTTGATTCGCCTTCCCTGGAGGTGTTTAAGTTACGAGTAGACGAGGTCCTGAGGGACATGGTTTAGTGTTTGGTGGGAATGGTTGGACTCGATGATCTGAGGGGTCTCTTTCAACCCGGTGATTCTGTGATTCTGTGTGATTCTGTAATGTGGTGAAAAACAAGACACACATGTCAATGTTTTGCTGAGGTGGGAGCCTGACCTCATAATATTGTAGTCTCGCATCACTAGGTTCCTCAGAACTCCTACAACCAACCTAGGCTTCTGAACCCCGCATGGGGAGAGCAAGAGAACAAAAACAAGCAGATGTTTTGCTCTATTTAAGAGCATGGGGAGCCTCTTTCCCAAAAGTGGAGGTGCTGCAGGCAACAGCAGCTGCAGGAAGGAGGCATGGATCACGTCAGGGGTCTGAACCTTTTGCTGTGCTATCAGCACATTGGCAACACCTAGGCATGCAGTGACAGGCAATGCTGCTCTCACTTAATGATGGAGGAGGCTGGGAAAATTCCTTCAAGTCATTTTGTAGTTACGAGGAGTAACTCCATCCTTATAGTTGTATATATCTCTCCCTTGCTCCTATAAACGGTAGGTGGCATGAGAGATGACCCTCTGACCTGAAAATGGGGAAGTTCATGGAAACATTGGTGCATGAGGAAAGCAACAAGGAGAAAAGACCAAGCACCTGGTGGAAGAAGAGAGGCTTCATGGAATGTGAAGTTTCACAGCCAGGCATCTTCACAGCCAACAGAGGTCATAAGCCACTGTATTTGAAACTAGGTTTATTTGCCATCTCAACACAACACTCACAAATAGTTCCTGCAATGCTGCTAGCCTGAATTTCAATTTTCAAGGCACTTAGTTCACCCAGTTCTGCCAGAAATCACAGCCCAGGGTCTCCTGTGTGGTCTAAGCATGGCCAACTGAGAAACGGGCAGGACTATACAGAGGTCCACTGAAAGATGTCAAGTTGAGAAGAAGGAGCAGAGAAGGCTTTATGCTGGAATCTCTCCACTTCACTTTAAATTATGCAAATTCTTACTATACAGAGGTACCAGAAGATACAGCATAGTTTGCAGGTACAGCATGGAAATGCTGCTAGCCTGACACAGCTTCACATAGGTTTACTCAGTGGTGTTTCTGGTTCCAGAAAATTATACTTGGGGAAGGACAGAAGATAGATGTTACTAGCCTCCCTTCCCCTCTGTTATACCATACATTCAGTATGTGGAGTTACTCACCAGTCAAATGGGGAACCCTTCTGAGGTGTGTATTATATTGCTGACAGCCTATTACCCCTTTGGTCATGCAGGTAATACATGTCCTTTACAGTGTGAATCAAATATAGCACTTATGATGTTGTTGCACTCTCTCTTCATAGAGTCATAGAACCATAGAATCATAGAATGGTTTGATTGGGAGGGACCCTAAAGATCATCATGTTTTCCCTAAATTGGTGCCACGACTGACCCAGTTCCAGAGAATTGGCCTTGCTTCTCAGAGAGGGCTCAGCTGTTACCCAAAGTCATCAGCAGGAAGAAGTGTGTACAATCTGTGCCATCATTTGCCATGACCAAGTATATTGCTGAGATACAGGGTCATGCACTCACTCAGCTCTCCACTTAATACCCCTTGTGTCACTAGATGAGGAGGCTCCAGTGGCAAGCAGCCTGGTCTGTGCATGTGTAAGCAGCTCCTGGTGACTCTCACCTGTGGCAGAGCAGGGGTCCCCCTTCAACAAGGCCACTTTCAACAAAAGCCTTTATGGAAATATCATCAAAGGCCCATTTTTAAACAAGTGCCCATCAATGAAGAAATTCAGCTTCAAGGTCCTGTTCTAGTGAAGGAACACTGAACATGGCAAGAAGACTGATCATTCCAGCAAAGCATCCTGGAAAGGGCTCTTTCAAGTCCATCCATTAACAGGATTATATTTCACTGACACAGAAGTTTGCTCTACTAGGGATTAGAATGAACCTTTGTAATTCCTTTTGGTTCCTGTTTGGCAGATCTAGTCAGGATCCAAACCATTTGATCTATTGATCTGTTGTTCTGAAAATCTCTTAGGTCTGTTTGGCAGAGCATTTAAGCATTTATACAGCCCTGATGGATTCCTTTGTCTAGACCAATCTGATAATTTGTGACTTTCTAAAGGGTTGCTGCTTTAATGCGGCAAATAGCTAATCTAAAATAACTTCTGGAGATGGCATTTAAAATATTAGGAATTAATTGCTTGCTTTCTTGTTAGACAAATGCTGTTAGAAATAAATGAAATCAGAGAGGGAAGCTCCAAACAATACAAGGAGAGAAAGTTACAATTTGGAAGGCATTTTTCTAAGGCATTCATCTTAATTCTCCCACAGAAATCAGAGATGAAACTCACACTGAAATAAATGGATACAGACTTAGGCCAGCAGCAAACAGTTCATTAAAATTTCTGTCTGCCTAGGAACCTGGTGAAACAACTGTGTGCAGTAGAAAAATCTGACTCAATGTTTGGCTATATGTTTTATGGACCACAAAACATGTATCTCATTGAACTACAAAGAGAAATTGCTGCTCAGAGTGACAGAGGGGCTGCTGAGCAGTCTGAATCAATTTGTTTCATAACCAAAATTCCATCCAATATCCCAGGTGTTCGAATGGGGGATACTCCAAAAATTCTCTCCCCAAGCTACAGAGCCCCCTTGCTCCTGGGGTGCATTAGGCTCTAAGGCAGAGATTAGAGACAAAACTACACCCTGTTTTATAAGAATGTTCTATTAAGCTTTTTAGAAAACAAATTGGGTAAAAACATGACAGAGAATATCTGCCAAAGCTCTTCTGCAAGCTCAGTGCTTTCTCCTGCTGTCAGCCTTCCACAACACACTTCATCTTCTCTGACACAGCTGTGGGATGTTTAATCTCCACTCTGCCACAGTGGAATGAATATTTTCTCCCTTCAAGTCTAAAAGCCAGTAGCAGTTCTCCCTGACCCTTTCACGTGCTCTTGCATCAATAACTTACTGTGGGGAGATACCACACCAGAGACTCACAGAAATTTCTGCACATATAGAATGAATTCAGATCCTGACTTGTAATGGTGCCAGTGGGAATGTGGCTTTGCCTTCTGCACATGAGCATTTTGCTGAAAAGATGCCAGATAAAATCTGGAGGATGTCTCATTGATGGCATTGGATTAGATTTCATGGTGTTGCCTGTGAATCAAACAGAAACAAAAATCCCGATCCCCAGTAGATGGCACCACCTGTTTCACTAATTGTTTTTGCCATCAGTGCAACAGCAGCTCACTGCAGTACAGGAGGTTAGTCGTCCTAGACGACATCGGTTCTGGCCTTTACTGGCAACCGATGTGAGAGTACAGAAAACTAGGATCAACACAAGGAATACCATATGTCCAAAAAATGGCAATGTATCAGCTTTTAAAAGAGCATATTGATAAAGAAGGAAATGGTATGTAAGGGCAGTTGTCCTCTGTGTATCGCAAGGATTGTTACATGGGCAGGTCTCTGTCATAGGCTCTTCAAACCCGCTCCTTGCAGATCAGCTCCTTGGTTGGTAGCATCATGGGCTACATGGCCCTGCCCATAGGAGGATGAGATTACAGCCCCAGGCAGAGCAAGATGATGTGCTCCGTAGATGAATTTCCTTGCCTGCAAGGCAGTACAGATATGTGTGATGCCAGCAAGGCAGCAGCTGCCCTCACCCAGTCTCTCACAACCTGGAAATTCAGTGCCTATTCAGGACTTCCCTGAGGAGGTGTTGATTTAATAAACTCTCACACACACAGAATGTAATGGTTATTTTCCACAGGGACTTAAAACCTGATCAAGTGGAAGATATCCCTGCCCATGGGAGGGAGATTGGAGTTAGATGGTCTTTAAGTTTACTGTTAATCCAAACCATTCTATGATTCTATGAAAAAATCAGTATAGTCATTGTATCAAATTTATTCAGAAGACTGACAGTTGTCAAAACACACAGCAGGCTGAGAAAGATGGCTTTTCTCTCAGTGAATAAATTATTTCTTGCTAATTAATTACAGCGGAAATGTGAACATGCACTAGTGTTTAAGTAGAGAAAAACTAGGCCAAGATTAGTAGGACATGGTGTCTCAAGGGACTAGTGCACCTTTCCCAGCTCAAACACATACATCCCACATGAACCTGGGCAATGCACAGCCTCTTTGAGGCTTATATCAGTGCCATTTTATGCCACAGAGGTTAGAGGTGGGGGGACATACCATGTCACAGTCAGTCTGTGCATATACTCATTTGCACCTGCTGTCCAATACCACTCAAACAATTGCAGCAGACTGGACTTAGGTCCCTTTTTCCAAATCAGATCTGAAATTGTGAATGGCTGCATCTCATCTCCTCAACAGTGCTGGTGAAAAAAAGTAGACATGGGCTCTTCTCTTGACACAAACTGCATTTTAGAGCTTCTGTGACCCCTACTTAAAATTCTACTCAGGAAAAACTTCCAAGAGTCTAATAAGCCCTCTTCATCAGCCAGTTTGAACTATGAAGGGGAAAATCTGATTGTATCAGCAGTGGTAATTTGTGACAAAAGAATGATGTAGCATGGAGGGCAAGAAGGCTCAGTAACAAGAAGGGGTTAAGCCAGCTGGAAGTCGGAATGCTAGAGGTAGAAGGAGTCCTTCCAAGAGAATGAAGATTCTCTTTTTCATAAGAAAAGCCTTAGTGTTGTCTTGTAGCCATCCTGGATTGGGAATGGTCAGGAACCCAAGCGTAGGGGAGCAAAGATGGATGGAGGTGCTCCATGCAGCTGCTCTTGGGATTGATGCTAGTGCAAGCGTATATAAGGAATCTGCTTATGATGCATCTTTGCAGACTCCATGTAGAACAACTTGTTGCCTTAGGACTCTGTCCAGTGCATTTTTCATTAAATTTTTCTTTCATATTTAAGCATAAACATGTGTTTAATTTGCCTTGACAGGTACTGTAAAAATTCTCCCACAACTCTGATAATAATTTCTCTTCCAATGAGTTATCTGATCTTGGTTTATCACAAATAAAATAGTAAACTCATGAATATGATGCCAAATTCTTGTCATACACATAAAACTTACTACAAACAAGTCACTGTGACCAACTGGCAAGGCAGAGTTACCTGCCCTTTCCCAAAAGGAAAGAGGTTGCATGTCATGATGGCATGCAGGACCATCAATGACCTCTGTAAGCACAGAAGAGTGTCTTATCATGCACAGTTGTTGTCTGACTTTCTCTCTCTCACCTGGAAACTTTAAAACCTTCTCTAAGGAAGCTTTAATAGGAGGACATTAATGGTGCATGACATTAATTCATTTGCTTTCTTACCTGTGATGATCTCCAAGCACATGATCAAGGCTTGCCAATGTCACACTGGGCAGCAGAGGTGACATGTTTTCTATCCCTCAGAATCACAGAATTGTTTAAGCTGGAGAGGACCTTTGAAATCATCAATCATAAAATCCAATCATAAACATAGCACTTCTCAGCCTGCCTCTAAACCATGTCCCTAAGTACCATATCTACTCCTCTTTTGAATACTTCCAGAGATGGTGACTCAACCACTTCCCTGGGCATCCTGTTCCAACTCTTGACAACCCTTCTGATGCAGTAAGTTTTCCTAATATCTAGCCTAAGCTTGTCCTGGAGCAACTTAAGGTCATATGATCTCATCCTATTACTTGAGGGAAGAGACCAACACCCACCCCACTACAACTTCCTTTCAGGTAGTCATAGAGGGTGATAAGGTCTCCCCTCAGCCTTTTTCCTCAGACTCAAGAACCCCAGTTCCCTCAGCCACTCCCCATAAGATTTGCCTGTTAAACACTCAGAAAAAAATCATCCAACGCTAGCATTTTCCTTAGAGGATAGATTAGAGTTGATATTTTTTTAAAAAAGAACTGTCTAATCTCATTTTAAAGCCCTCAAGTGTTGATGAGTCCCAAACCTTCTCTGCTGCACTATTCAATTACTTTCACAGTCAGGTGCCTGCTAAGGCCCGTACCTGCTCCCTGTGTGCTGAGAGAAGGCTCCTTGCTGGAGGTAGACTTCTGGCAGAAAATCTAATTTCCAGGAGACAAGTCAATTACGTACTTTAGAAAAAGATCCTGCCTTCAGATGCATATTTTTTTGCAATGTCTTTGGAGCAGTTACTGGGGTACCCCATTTCATTTTTGATGTTGGAAGTTGTATCTGTGTCAACATTTACCTTTGGGTTTTGTGAGCATTTGCAGAATATTTCCATTTTACTCTGAGTATCTCCAATGGATTCAGCAGTTACACAGCTTATGTGAAGGCAGCTTAATGTTTGCTGGAGCTGAGACTGCAGTTTACATAGTGTTGGTTTTACAGAAAGTCAGACTGCTGATTTTTTTCCCCTGCTATTCTCCAGTCTGCAAGACCTGCTTTTCAGTCTGATTTTTCCATCCTTCTAGGTTTGGATTTAACTCCACCCAGGGACTGGTGTCTTTTCCATGTGCAGTTAGTTGTTTGTGCCAAATCCTACGGTTATTCATACACTTTTCTACAGGTCTGTCCTTCAACTGTAAAGCAGACTTTTTTGTGTAGAAGACATCATTGCTCAGTGGAAGACCATCAACCTCATCCAGCTACCAGCCCAGGATCAAAAACATAACTTGGATGAATAATGGGAGGCCAGGACCTAGCTGTCTGCTAGAGGGATATTGTTACATCCATCAGCCCCAGACACTGCTTGATCTTGGGGTACGTTCTACAAGCAGGATAGCTCTTATCACTGAGCTCTTCTGGGAAAGATGAGGGGCAGCAGAACAGTAAGAATGCTTTGGTAAAAGCTAGAGAAAAAATATCATTGCTCCCAGCATTTCCTGCTTTCTAAATCTGTATATCCTTTCTGCAGCAGAAAACTGCAGAGCCAGAGTTTTGCCAGACTTGTGTATCTCAAAAGGCCTTCCATATTATGGGAGGCCTGCATTGATCTGTTGTTTCCATACTAGCACAACTTTGTCTCTTGCATCACAGCTGTGACAAACCTGTCTTTGCATATAGACACTAGTCATGCTCCCTTTCAAAGTGATCTATCCTGTTGTATCTGGGGGGCCTGCATTATAATACCCACCTAAAGGCTTTATAATCAGTGAATAGCTCTGTGCTAACTGCTGAAGTTCAACCCAGTCATTTTCTGCTTTCTAGTTTCAATTGGCATCATCATTTTTTGCTCTTCATCTCATCCCTTGCTTTGGTCAGGTTACGTCACTATTCATGGGCTTCACCCTAAACACTGGTTCTTTCCTCACCCCTTTACATCTTCCCATAAGACAATAAACCTCATGCTGTTTGCTTTGTCCTGTGCTCTATATTATTTTCCACTTAATGACAATGCAATATATACCTGCATATATTCCTCTTTGGCTGCATATTACCCACACACTATCCCTCTCTACCCTTTCTGCTCTTGAAATCCTAATGATATGCTGGGCCTGAGCTCAGCCCAGTCCCATCTTCAGATTAAGGCATAATTTCTCTGTAACTCAGAAGTGAGTGGCCATGCTTGCTCTCATGATTGAAGGAGAAGGGGAGGTTCAATACAGCCAACTGCGTTTTAACCTCTAAAGAAAAGCCATAATGGTACAGAGGGACTGGGCTTTCTGGAACAAGGAAAACTGCTCAAATACTCCTTACAGTTATAGAAATTTCGTAATCTTCATTGAGTTGAACTGTGATTTACCTCAGGTGAGAGAAATAGGCTGTTTATCCATGACTTCCCCTCTCTATTTCGCTCCAAACAGATTTCAAGCTGTGTAACAAGCCTCCCCTCTCCTGACTGCTTAATGAAAATGAATAGATGACAGACAGGGTTAGCCCCTTGATTAATTTTGATCATGTTTGATTACATTCTCAGAAACTGAGAAAGCTACATGTACTCTGGAGGACAGGTCAGAGCTGAGAAAGAACACAATCTGTCTTCAGAAAGAAGAGGGCATTTCTAGTAAAGCAAAGGAATGTTTTATTTATTTGTTCTATTTGATGGGCCTTCTACCATGCAATGAGAATGCAGAGGTGAGGAAACACTGAATTATTTCAAAAAGTTACAGCAACAAAATGTCCAAAAGACAGGGAAAATAGAACACCCCCACCCTACCCCCACCCCACCCCAAACTATCAAAAGAGTAAGTTCAGCCTTTGGAAGGGATAAGCAGCAATAAAAATGCAACAAGGAGAACCAAACCCTGCCCAGCATTAAAAAAACAAAAAAACCAAAACAACCACAAAGAAAACCAACAAAACAAAAACCAACCCCAAACCCCAAACCGACACTATAGCAAAGCACATATAACAAAAAAAGCAGTCTAAGCTGAGGTCCCCCCAATTCATCAATTGGTGGCAAAGGAATTCAGCTCTCCACATATTTTTTTTCTTGTAAGGGGTAAAGTTCCAGCCAGAGTAGAGTCCAGCACCATGTGGGGGAAAAATAAGAAAGAAAATATATGAAAAATCTTTGTAAAAAGTCTAAAAGCACATGAATATATGAGGATTTTTATCCATGCTTTGCAGACAAGAAGCTGAAGCATCAAGCAACAACATGGTTTGACCAAGATATGCAGATAAAATGACTACTGTCATGAAGTAAATAATTAGAATGTTGGCTTAAACTACCATTTTGAGATGAGAAGGTCTGAGAATCACGGAGCTATACCAGTGGATACCACAAGAATAACTAAAAAACCACATCCTACAACATCTCTTCCTAACACTGTTTTCAGTTAATGCAGATGTTAAGATCTCATTCTTTCCTAACGTCAAGATAGCATAGGCTTATAGTGAAAATTCCTTTCTCTGGAGAGGCTTTGAAATTACTGAGCCATCTGTCTGCTGCCATCTGTTGCTGCCTTGGAAATGAATTTGTCAGGTCATTTGGAAAGGTTCATATAAACCACTGCTCTGAAATATAATGGAGAATTGGATTGGTGGTGTCACTCTCCCATCGCATTGCATCTGCCTCCCAAGAATTCACAGCTGATGCTTCCATTTCTCTGGGAAAGCATTCTCCTTCTCCAGCAGGACCACTGCTGCTTGTGCAGATCTTCTTGCAGTGGAACTGCTTGGCATTTGGGCACAATTCTCATCCCACACACATGCACTTCCCTGTGGCCATCTTCCCACCGTCCAGCTGGAGATTACTCATGAGTACATCTCATACCCCAGCTCTGTGTGTAAAGGCCAGCCAGGTCCCTTCAGCCCTCTACCAGAGGAAAGGCAGTCATATTCCCAGGGCCAGAGCATGTATCTGGAGACAGGGTGGCCAGAGGACTGGAAAAAGTACCATGCAATGGCACACAGATCACTTCTGTGGGAACTGTAAGCCTGCATGCAGATTCAGCTTTACTGTAAGCATAATCCTGTGTGCTACTTCCGGGGAGAGAAAAGTCGAGCCTACTGGTTTGACTGGCAATGGTCTTTGCTCCCCATTCTCTAATCACTGAGTTGAGTCCTCCGTTGCTGTTCTACTCAGTGTCTCCTCTCACATTCTTTCTGTTCTGCTGGCCTGGAAGCCTTTTCCATGGGGAAGATAGAAAAAGGGTCATTGAACAGCACATGCTACAGTTCCAGGCAAACTCCTTGTCCAGTGCTTGGGCACTGAAGTCTCTCTAGTCCCGGGAGAAAAGAAATCCACACAGTAAAGCAGGAGGTGTGGAACCTGCCTTTTCCTGCAGTGTATATTGCCCTGTACTTAAAGCTGAGTTACAGTGTCAGCTCTGCTCATTAGGGCACTCTCAGAAAAGGTGAACAAGTAAAACCTTATCATAGAATAATCAAAGAATGGTTTGGGTTGTAAGAGACCTTAAAGATCACCCTGTCCCAACCAACCTGCTTCAGGCAGGGACACCTTCTACTAGACCAGACTGCTCAAGGTCCCATCCAATCTGGCCTTGAACACCTCCAGGAGTGAGGCATCCATGACTTTTCTAGTAAATTGGTGCCATTGCCTCATCACCTTCACAGTAAAAGATTTCTTCCAAATATCGAATCTAAATCTCTCCTCTTTCAGCTCAAAACCCTTACCTTTCATCCTATCACTGCCCTCCCTGATAAAGAGCCTCTCCCCAGCTTTCCTTTAGACCCTCTGTTGTAAGTATGGGAAGTCTCCTACAAGGTCTCCCCAGAGCCTTCTCTTCCCTATGTTAAACAAGCCTGATTCTCTTAACCTGTCCTCACAGGGCAGGGGAGGGTCTCTATCCCTCTGATCATCACACTAAACAACTCTGGTCCCAATATCAACCTCTCCAGAATACTTCTTGTCATTAGTTTACACTTAGACATCAATTACAACTCTGATTATGACCATCTGTCCAATTTGATGGACCCATTGAGTGGTCCATTGCCCAATCTGTTTCCCTCCACTTTAAAGACAAGAATGTCAAGTGGGGCAGTGTCAAATGATTCACACAAGTCCAGATAGATGATGTCAGTTACTCTTTCCTTATCCACCAGTGTTGTAATGCCACCATAGAAGGCCATCAAATAAATCAGGCATGATTTGACCTTAGTGAAGCCATGCTGGTTGTCACCAATCACCTCCTTATTTTCTGTGTGTGTCAGCAGAATTTCCAGGAGGATTTGCTCCGTGATCTTGCCACACACGAATGTGAGACTGACCTTCCTGTAGTTTCCTGAGTCTTCCTTTTTTTCCTTTTTTAAAAATGGCATTATGATTATCCTTTTCCAGTCAGTGGGAATGTATTACCATGATTTTTCAGACATGATGGATAGTGGCTTAGCAACTTCATCCACCAGTTTTTCACAGATGCATCTCATCAGGTCCCATGAACTTGTGCATCTTCAGGTTCTTTAGATAATCTTCTCTTACAGTGGACAGTTCTTTGTTCTCACATTCCATATCTCTGCATTCTGTGACTTTAGTGTGCCCTGAGCCCTTGCAGTGAAGACTGAGGCAAAAAAGTCATTGAGTACCTCAGCTTTCTCCATATCCCAGGTAGCCAGGTCTCCCATTTCCTTATGGAGAGGTCATTTAGATAACCTGTGTCGCACAGAACATGCAAAAATTTGCTTGGGAAAATGTGTAGGCTGGAATGGGTTCCCTCAAAGCTTCATGTTGTCTCAGTGCACTGCCAGCAGTACTCATGCTATCCCAGGTATTAAGTGTGCATAAACTCTGCAAACTCCTCCAGCATAAAACTACCTGTACCCCTCAAATTCCCAGTGGCAGGACCAATTTGTGTCCACTATGACACAAGGAACATGGAATCTTGTGTGAGCTAACCTGAAGGAAGATGCTCTTCTGCTTTGTAGGATCATATCTTTGTTTGTTTGTTTGTTTGTTTATTATATACACATCTTTTGCAAAGGTGAGATAGCCCATAGCTACTGCGTCTTTTCTTGTTTGGTGGCTAGATTCACTAAAATGGTGAGCAGACAGGGAAACTTTCTGTATTTCCTCTGGGCACAGATTAGACTACTCAGGAAATCTGAAATTTGAAGGAAACTTTAGGCACAGGCTTGAACAAACAGGAGCAGGTAAACATCCACCTTCTGGAAAATGCATAGTTGCTGGTCCTTTCTCACCAGTTGTGCTCCTTCAAATAAAAATCTGGTGTACATGGGCTCTGCTACCCTGCCTGTAAAGGAAGAGAAAGAGGACCTGCACTCTGTGCCAGCATTCCACTTGTTCCTTCCCTCTTGCAGCATGGAGACAGGAATCTTCTTTTAATTCCCTATGCTTGGACACAGGATCTGAGCAGGAAAGGGAGTGAGGCTGATCAAGACGGGGACTTACTACTACTTTGCACAGAAATCAACTCCTAGGCACAATCCCATCATGCTGCAAATGCAGAAGGGTCATCTGAGGTGGTCATATGAAAATATTATCTGAGTGTTTCCTGCAGAAAAAGGCAGAGTGGGGCAGACAATTCCCAGTGAATAATGTGAACACAATATTTTCTGGAGGGCCATGCCACCTGAGTTGCAGCCTGCTTCCACAGAACTCGATTCCAAAGCGAGAGGTGCTTTTCCACAAGAAGGTGTAGAAAGGAAATACTCTCTTTTATGCAGACCTAGAACAACTTATGAACTCCACTTCTGTGTCTTAATTTACACTTACTTATCTGAAAGCTCCACTTCCTTCTCCAAGCACACATCAAACAGATGAGCTGGCTATAGGAAGAACAGGAGGAGGACCGAGCAGTGTATAATGCAGAAAGACAGTGCTCAGTCAGGGCCATGCTGGGCAAAAAAAAAAGACATGTAAATTTGTTCCATTGGAGGGTCTGGGCTACTTCTTCAGAAACTGCATTCAACCTGGAAAATTAAAATCACGTTTTGAAGATGACAGGGACAGACATGTTCCTAAAGCTGAGGCCCCAGAAATCTAGACATGCTGGAGCCACATGCCCACCTCCAGCCTTTATTTCCAGAGACCACAAATGCAGATTCTACTGGTTTCAACAGCAACTGCAGGCATAAGCAGAACTGCACTGCTCAGCACTGCACACTGTGGCCAGGCACTGGTGTGCAGAGGTGCCAACAGCTCAGGGTAGAATGGAGATCAATTTTCAGACTTGTCACTTACATTATGAGGTCAAAGATGAGGTCAGTATCCTGGCAGTGTCTTGTCAGCAGTCATCTCCTGCTCCATGCAAATTAGGGCTGCTTAGGAGTATGATCTGTTCATTGGGCTGGAGGTCACAAACAGGCGTGCTTGCTTTTTGATATTTCCAAAGGGAAGGAACTAGACTACCGGTAGTAGGGACAGGGTTTGCAGAGAAAAACAAGACAAGCAAAAGGTGCCCAGGTACCTTCTGGATCAGAATGTAATTCTATCCAGTACTCTCTGATTGATGGTTTGCACCCTCCATTCTGCAAGGATCCCATACCTGTGTACCCTGCTCTTCCCAGCAATAATGTTTGTGTTTGGCTAAGTGCTGAAGGGCTGCAGGCCACTACAATCCCTCATTGTAGCTGTGAGATGATTACTTTTAGGAAATAAAATTTGTTTCACTTTTGAAATAGGAGGTAGGTGAAGTTAAAGAGGTTCCAGTCAGTAGAACAGCTTGTGCAACTGTTACCCAGAAGAGAGTGGGTATTTCTAAAGCAAAATAAGAATACTATCCAGCTGAAGTTACTTTGTGATACAGACAAAACCCAGCATTCTTCCCTTGAGTATACTGATGAAGCTTTGTGGAAGTCCATGAAAAAGCATCAATGTTACACTTACTGCCAAAACACTATAAGCACCTCTCTACCTCAAAGTTTATTACTAATCTCATCCTTTTAAGCAAACTAGTTTCCTCTCGCTGCAAAAATATACCTGATCTGTTACTGAATTATAATTAGTCACTGGGACGATGCTTCTGGTATATAGAAGCGTCTGTATTCCTCAAGGATCTTAAGACAAAGCTGAATGTCTCAGAGGTGCCCCAACTTGGTCAGGAAGTGAGGGCTTCCTATGGACTTTTCTGGGTGCACTTTTGTAGCCTGAGCTATGCAAGTCCATGAGGTAAAAGGATCAATCTCTTAGAGCAGTCTGGTGAATGACATTTCAATGCTTGCCTTTGATGATGTTCATTGGGCTAAGACCAATGGCATGAGGTTTAACAAGACAAAATACTGGGTTCTGCACTTGGGGCACAACAACCCTGTGCAGTGCTGCAGACTGGGAGAAGCCTGTCTAGAAAGCTGCCTGGAGGAGAAGGACCTGAGGCAGTTGGTTGACAGCTGACTGAACATGAGCCAGCAGTGCACCCAGGTGGCCAAGAAGGCCAATGGCATCTTGGCTTGTATCAGAAATGGTGTGAACAGCAGGTCCAGGGAGGTCATTC